>CM055125.1:382283031-382300434 GCA_029206835.1 Rana muscosa | reverse complement strand
AAGAGAGGGAGAGGAGAAGAGAGGGAGAGGAAGAGGAAGAGAGGGAGAGGAAGAGGAAGAGAGGAAGAGAGGGAGAGGAAGAGAGGGAGAGGAAGAGAAGAGAGGGAGAGGAAGAGAGGGAGAGGAAGAGGAAGAGAGGGAGAGGAAGAGAAGAGAGGGAGAGGAAGAGAAGAGAGGGAGAGGAAGAGAAGAGAAGAGAGGGGGAGGAAGAAGTAGGAGTAAGGGCTTGGCACTAGCAGTCCCTCCTACATGGCTAGCTTGGTATTGCACCTGGCTTCCTTCCCCTTTAGTCTGTGGACAATGAACAAACGGAGGTTAATCACTCAGTTCTTAGTGTCCTGTAGCAGGCAAGGTAACTTTTGGTAGGCCTCCTGCTGAACAAGTCCCATGTGCTTCCAGGTTGTCTCAGCCAAGCCTGGCTGAGGCTTAAAGTGATTGTAAAGTCTTGTTTAAAAAATAAATAAAAATAACAAACATGTTATACTTCCCTCCCCTGTACAGTTGGTTTTGCACAGAGCAGCCTAGATCCTCCTCTTCTCAGGTTCCTCTTCGCTGCTTCTGGCCCCTCCCTCCTATCAAATGCCCCCAAAGTCAGCAGCTTCCTATGAGGGCACTGGAGCCGAGTCACAGCTCCGTGTGTTTATTCAGACCCGCCCCGCCCCCTCTCCCCCCCTGATTGGTTGACTCACTTTGATTGACAGCCGTGGGGGGCCAATGGCGCCGCTGCTGTGTTTCAGCCAATCGGGAGAAGTGTCCCGGGCGGCTTAGACATTTATGGACATCGCTGGACAAGTATTAGGGGGTGCTGGGGAGGCTGCTACACACCAAAGGTTTTTTATCTTAATACATAGAATGCATTAAGATAAAAAACATTCTGACTTTACAACTCCTTTAAGGGGGTGAGGGTTCCTCTCAGCTTCCTTCCTTCTTTTTTTCTCTCTTCCTCTGACACCTTCTGCCCCAAGGCAGAACCCCCAGCACAGGGGTCCCCTCCAGGTCTCTGGATACTGAAATCTCTCTCCACATGGCCAAGCTCTGCCATATTTAAAGGCCATCTCCCTACCTTCTACGTCATCCTTACCCAGTGGTTGGCACAGATCCCTTGAATTTCCAGGCTTTCATCTGTTTACCACCATACCACCACACACTAAGTTCTGGAACTTACTAGAAGTTTCCGGAAGTCATGGGGAGGTGACAGAGGCCTACAGAGCCAGACAGCTAAACTACACTGAACGTCTTTTGATCCCAGTTGAACTGACTTCACAGACTAAAGTGAAGTCCAATTCAATTTGCCTAACTTATACCAACTATGTACATGAGGGGGAACAATGTTTCTTTCACTAACCCCACTAACTCAGGGACATTTTTTATTTCAGTGATACCATCAACCAAGTACCATTTTTTTCTTAACTACTGTTAGCCAAATATTTGTGTACCGATCCTAAACGTTTCAGTTCTCTGCAGCGTACCACAAACATTGATACTATTTTAATGCCTGCCACATATATTACAAATATTTTGGCATGTGCTACTATTGGTCCTGTACTCTTTTCCACCCAATAGGGAACGGGGGGAGGGGGGGTGTTTCAGTTTCCCATCTTTGCCCTGGACGCTGGATGACCTTATCCTGATACTGGTGCAACCTACCGCCAACAAATTCTAACAAGACTGTCAAAGTCCAACTCAAGGCCTCTGTAGCTTTCTACTGTGAGTCCACGGTGACCTGATGATAGTGTGTTCACAGGAAGTGGGAAGGTGATTGGCCCTGGACTGTAGATATTTGAGTCTGCGGCGGAGAGCACCATAGGAGGATATACAGCCGTGGCCAAAAGTTTTGAGAATGACACAAATATTATTTTCACAAAATCTGCTGCCTCAGTTTTTATGATGGCAATTTGCATATACTCCAGAATGTTACGAAGAGTGATCAGATGAATTGAAATGAATTCCAAATCCCTCTTTGCCAAGAAAATTAACTTAATTATTTCCACTGCATTTGTGAAGAAGGCTTCAGGGCGCCCAAGAAAGTTCAGCAAGCGCCAGGACCGTCTCCTACAGTTGATTCAGCTGCACGATCGGGGCACCACTAGTGTAGAGCTTGCTCAGGAATGGCGGCAGGTAGGTGCGAGTACATCGGCACTCACAGTGAGGAGAAGACTTTTGGAGGATGGCCTGGTGTCAAGAAGAGCAGCAAAGAAGCCACTTATCTCCAGGAAAAACAGCAGGGACAGACTGATATTCTGCAAAAGCTACAGGAATTGGACTGCCGAGGCCCGGGGTGAAGTCATTTTCTCTGATGAATCCCCTTTCCGATTGTTTGGGGCATCCAAAAAAACCTTGTCCGGAGAAGAAAAAGTGAGCGTTACCATCAGCCCTGTGTCATGCATCCTGAGACCATTCATGTCTGGGGTTGCTTCTCATCCAAGGGAGTAGGGGGCTCACTCACAATTTTGTCTAAGAACACCCCCATGAATAAAGAATGGTACAAAAACATCTTCCAAGAGCAACTTCTCCCAACCATCCAAGAACAGTGATGGCGCACCTTGCCATAAGGCCAAAGTGATAACTAAGTGCCTTGGGGAACAAAACATCAAAATTGTGGGTCCATGGCCAGGAAACTCCCCAGACCTTAATTCCATTGAGAACTTGTGGTCAATCCTCAAGAGACGGGTGAACAAAGAAAACTCCACAAATTCTGACAAACTCCAAGCATTGATTATGCAAGAATGGAGTGGCGGCCATCAGTCAGGATGTGGCCCAGAAGTTGATTGACAACATGTCAGGGAGAATTGCAGAGGTCTTGAAAAAGAAGGGATAACACTGCAAATATTGACTCTTTGCATAAACTTCATGTCATTGTCAATAAAAGCCTTTGGCACTTATGAAATGCTTGTAATTATACTTCTGTATCCCATAGTAACATCTGACACAAAGATATAAAAACACTGAAGCAGCAGACTTTGTGAAAATTAATATTTGTGTCATTCTCAAAACTTTTGACCACGGCTGTAAGAATTCTAACCAGAGCTCCCTTTTTTTTAATGGACATGTAGCAAGGTTCCCGTTTTTCCTATGTAGATACAGACTACAGTTGACAAACTAGAAGGAACTTAGCTCCCTCCGGTGTTCAATCTTTATATTGCATCTATTTATTATTTTCAATAATATCAAAGCAAGGCATGCTGGAACTCGTAGTACAGGGAGAAAGAGACTCCATTTGCCATGGATAGTAAATAGACTATAGTACCCACAGTGCAACTGTACTCCCAACGTGCATTGCCTCGTTGCTTGGCCTTCTGGGACTGCTTACTTAAAGGAGGGGAGGAGCTACGGAAGGTCTCTCTGGACATCGCCCTGCTAGCAAGTGGAGCGTCTGAGAGGCCTGCTGTGTGTGTGTAGGCCGCATAACCTGGGCCTACTGTCTTCAGAGAGGCCTGTCTGCTAAAGAGAAAATAATTCTCCTTTGGGAAGCCCAGCTGACATTCCAAGGTGTCCAGATATCTCCACCTACCGACGTCTCATGTAGTGAAGTGAGGGACGGAAGACAGGGACAGCGGAGAGATCGTGTACCGGAGCATCAGCAATGGAACCTGCCAGGCGGACTAGGCCTATTCGGGTGAGCGGGCACCTGCCCAGGATATCATTAACTACTTGATAGGCCTGTGACCGTTAAGGCCCACCATCACTAGAATAGTGAGCCACGCACCAGAAATTAGTGCATCGTGTGATAGTGCGCAGTTTAAAGTTGGCGTTTGCCCTGCCTAAGAGTTACACACTCCCAAAAACATTGCAGGAGTCCAGTTTTCCCTTCAATACCGTTTGGATTACAATTTGTATGTGCACCAACGTTTTGCTAGCGAAGACTCCTACCACTGAGGAACTTGTACATTAAATTTAGTCAGGCCTGACTAGAACTGACAGTGACGGGACACAGGGTGGTATTGCCCACTAGGGGGAGCTCGCGAGCATATAGTTCAGCCACATAATTAGACATTAATACTGCAAGTTAAGATATATTGTCTATAATAGTAACTATTTATTTTATTATTGACTCTCGCAGGGCCCTGCAGAGTCAACTTGTTTCCCTTTAGTGATGAGCCGAACACCCCCGGGTTCGGTTCGCACCAGAACCCGCGAACGGACCGAAAGTTCGAACGAACATTAGAACCCTATTAAATACAATGGATGCGAACGTTCGAATTCTAAAGTGCTAATTATAACAACTATTATGCATGTTATTGTCCTAAAAAGGGTTTGGGAACCCGGGTTCTGCACCAGGGGACATGTATCAATGCAAAAAGAAGTTTTAAAAACGGTCGTTTTTCGGGAGCAGTCATTTTAATGATGCATAAAGTGAAAAAAAAAAAGTCAAATATTCCTTTAAATATCGTACCTGGGGGGTGTCTAAAGTATGCCTGTGAAGTGCCACGTGTTTCCCGTGTTTAGAACTGTCCCTGCACAAAATGACACTTCTAAAGGAAAAAAAAGCCATTTAAAACTGCTTGCGGCTTTAATGTAATGTCTGGTCCCGGTAATATGGATGAAATTCTTTAAGAAAAATGGCATAGCTACCCCATGACCCCCCCCCTACCCCAGCCCATTACCAGCCCCTTTGGGTCTTGTATGGATATTAAGGGGAACCCCGCACATAAAATAAAAAAGGCCCTATATACTCTGAACAGCCCTATACAGGCGGTGCATACAAGACAGGGACTGTAGGTTTGTTCTTATGTAGAGTCTGTTTGTAATTTTGAACAGGTACATTGTTGAAGTGTAGCTCCAGACCAAAAATCTATTTTTAAACTTTTTGGAAAACATAGGTAAGGGTTATCACCCCTGTAACATTTGTTTTGCTGTCTGTGCCCCTGTTCAGAACATTTCACCTCACTTTCCGTCCCAATGACAACTGTTTTTGAAATGTGGTGTTTTTCTTGAAACAAGGATTGCTGATAAAGCATCAGTACAGAGGAGACACCTTTCTCCCATATTTATTCTTACAGGAGAGAATTTTCCTTCCTAGTGGTAGATTTCCTCTCACTTCCTGTTGTCTTCTTGCGTTTGCAAGTAGGAGTCGTTTGTAAGTTGGATGTTTGAAAGTAGGGACCTGCCGTATATACTCTGCAGAAATAGGCCCCTTAGTTGTTGGTGTTGGCACAACACTGTAAGCACTCACAGTTACTCTTGGTTGGTGCTGGAACGCCCTGCTGTCAACTATTATATCAGGAATTTTAATTACATATAATTGTTGAACAGTGGTAGTAAAAATTGGGCCTTTGATGGTGGTGCTGGTGCCACAACACTGTAAGCCCTGACAGTTACTCTTGGTGGGTGCAGCAATGGGCCCTGCTGTGAATTATTAGATCAAGAATTGTAATTACATGCCCCTGTTGAACAGGGGCTGAAAAATTGGGCCTTAGGCACTGGTGGCACAACACTGCAACCCCTCACAGCAACTGTACTTGGAGCACAGCAATGAGCCCTGTTGCAAAGTATTGCTTCAAAAATTGTAATGACACGCCCCTGTTAAACAGGGGCTGAAAAATTGGGCCTTAGGCACTGGTGGCACAACACTGCAACTCCTCACAGATACTGTACTTGGAGCACACCAATGAGCCCTGTTGCAAAGTATTGCTTCAAAAATTGTAATGACACGCCCCTGTTAAACAGGGGCTGAAAAATTGGGCCTTAGGCACTGGTGGCACAACACTGCAACTCCTCACAGATACTGTACTTGGAGCACAGCAATGAGCCCTGTTGCAAAGTATTGCTTCAAAAATTGTAATTACACGCCCCTGTTAAACAGGGGCTGAAAAATTGGGCGTTAGGCACTGGTGGCGGCACCCATAAACAAAAATGATCTTACAAGCTATCATCATCAATCGTATCATTGAGGACTCGGAGGAGGAGGATAGCTAGTCAACATAACAGCACAGGCACTCAGCATCAGCATCAGTCTTGAAGGGATGTGACATGTTAAAATCAATTAGTCTGTTATATCAGCATCAGGTGTGTGGTAGCTGGTGGTGATCCAAGACTGGTTCATCTTGATGAAAGTCAGTCGATCAACCGAGTCGGTGGACAGGCGCACCCTGTGATCCGTGACAAATCCTCCAGCAGCACTGAATGTGCGTTCCGAAAGAACGCTGGATGCAGGACAGGCCAGTAGCTCAATTGCATACTGTGCAAGCTCTGGCCAGTGATCCATCCTCAAGACCCAGTAAGCCAGAGGATTTTCGGTGGGGAAGGTGTCCAAGTCTGACCTTGCCCCTAGATATTCCTGCACCATGTTTATCAGACGCTGGCGATGGTTGCTGGAACCGATCATACTTTGGGGCTGCGGACTAAAGAATTGTCTGAACGCATCGGTCAGACGGCCACCTTCCCCACCGCTCCTTCTTTGACTGGCCGAAGCCTCAGCAACTCGTTGTCCAGGACCAGGAGTTTGCAACCTCCCAGTCTCTGGGAACGCGTTGCACAGACCTTTCTGCAAGGCCTCCCGGAGTTGTCTCATCCTCTGCTCCCTCTGCGACGGTAACATAAGGTCCGCAACCTTACCCTTGTACCGTGGATCAAGGAGAGTGGCCAGCCAGTAATGGTCCCTCTCCTTGATCCGAAGAATACGAGGATCCTTCCGCAGACTTTGCAGGATCAGGGAGGCCATGCAGCGTAGGTTTGCTGAGGCATTCGCTCCGGAGTCCTCTGGGTCACTAAGGACGACATGATCCGCAGCCACCTCCTCCCAGCCACGTACAAGTCCACTGGTTTCTTGGGACTGTAAATCATCCCTAAAAGACTGCTGCTGATGATGCTGAGTGCCAGCCTCCACCTCCATGCTGACACAATCCTCCTCCTCCTCCTCCTCCTCCTCCTCCTCTTCCTGTGCGATGGGTGGGACAGAAGGAACACTGTCTGGGTAAAGGGGGCCTTGAGAGGCAAGGAAGTCCTCCTCTTCCTGCCTCTGTTCTGCCTCAAGTGCCCTGTCCATTATTCCACGCAGCGTGTGCTCCAACAGGTGGACAAGAGGTACAGTGTCACTGATGCATGCACTGTCACTGCTCACCATCCTCGTGGCCTCCTCAAATGGTGCCAGGACAGTGCATGCATCCCTGATCATGCCCCACTGGCGTGGAGAAAAAAAACCAAGCTCCCCTGACCCTGTCCTGGTGCCGTAGTCGCACAGGTACTCATTGATGGCCCTCTGCTGCGTGTGCAGCCGCTGCAGCATGGCCAACGTTGAGTTCCACCTGGTGGGCATGTCACATATAAGGCGGTTCTTGGGCAGGTTCAACTCCTTTTGCAGCTCAGCCAGGCGAGCACTGGCATTATAAGATCTGCGGAAATGCACACAGATTTTCCTGGCCTGCCTCAGGACATCCTGTAAGCCCGGGTACCTGCCCAAGAAGCGCTGCACCACCAGGTTAAGGACGTGAGCCACACAGGGCACATGGGTCAGTTGTCCCTGTCGGAGGGCGGAGAGGAGGTTGGTGCCATTGTCGCAAACCACCATTCCTGGCTTAAGCTGGCGTGGCGTCAACCACCTCTCGGCCTGGCCCTGCAGAGCAGACAGGACCTCTGCCCCAGTGTGGCTTCTGTCCCCCAAACACACCAGCGCAAGCACGGCATGGCATCTTTTTGCCTGCGTACTTGCGTAGCCCCGTGAACGGCTACGGAGCACCGCTGGTTCATAGGACAAACCACAGGAAGAGGCCATGGAGGAAGAAGAAGAGGAGGGGGTGGAGGAGAGAGGTGTGTCACAACCAGTAGTAGCATTTTGGAGGCGTGGCGGTGGGACAACCTCCAACACTACTGCACCTTGTCCTGAATCCTTCCCAGCTGCCAAAAGAGTGACCCAATGGGCCGTGAAAGAAAGGTAACGTCCCTGTCCATGCCTGCTGGACCATGAGTCAGCGGTAATATGCACCTTACCGCTGACCGCCCTGTCCAGCGAGGCCAAGACATTGCCTTCCACATGCCGGTAGAGAGCCGGAATAGCCTTCCGTGAGAAAAAGTGGCGTTTGGGAACCTGCCACTGAGGAACTGCACATTGCACAAACTCACGGAAGGGGGCCGAGTCTACCAACTGAAAAGGCAGCAGTTGAAGCGCTAGCAATTTAGCCAAGCTAGCATTCAACCGCTGGGCATGTGGATGGCTGGGAGTGAACTTCTTTCGACGGTCCAGCAGCTGGGGCAGGGAAATTTGCCTGCTAGAATCGGACGTCGGTGTACTGCTAGCAGAGTGGGCGCAAGTACTTGGCTGTGACACACCTAATTCTACACCTTCATTCCTCTCAGTGCATGTTTCAGAGAGGACTGAAGTTATAGTGGGGTTGGAGATCCCAGCTGATGCGGTGCAAGGAGAGGTCCGCTTTGTTCTTTGGTGTGGGTCTTTGAGGTAGGCTTGCCAACGAGCTGCATGGCAGGTCAACATATGTCTGGTCAGGCATGTGGTACCCAAGCGGCTGATGTTTTGGCCACGCGATATACGCTTGAGACATATGTTGCAAACAGCAGCTGTGCGATCTGATGCACTAGCCTCAAAAAAGGCCCACACCAAAGAACTTTTTGAATGACGGGCAGAGGCAGCGCCCTGCACAGGCGGAGCTCTGCGGTGTGATTCCGTCGGTGTACTGCCCTTACGCTGGCCACCAAAGGGCATCCTGCCTCGTTGGAGATGTGCCTCCTCCTCATCCTCCTCCTCCTCCTCTCTCCTATTAGGCACCCACGTGGAGTCAGTGACCTCATCATCCCCTCCCTCCTCATCACTGGAGCCAATCTGGCAGTATGCTGCAGCTGCTGGAACATGACTGCCAGATTGGTGTCCTTCTTGAGCATCCCCTCTGTCTGCTCTCACGCTACTGCCTTCCTCTAGCTGGGTTTCATCATCAGACCCTTCGAAACGCTGGGCATCCTCCTGGAGCATGTACCCAACACTGTGCTGAAACAGTTCGGGGGACTCCTCAGGAGGAGGACATGGTGGGTCTAGGGAAGGAGTGACTGATGATTTGTCTGACATTGATACCAGGGAAGACGACGCTTTGGCAGCTGCTTTTCCAGTACCCTGAGCCTGGGTGAGAGAGGATGAGGAGGAGGAGGAGGGCTTGGTCATCCACTCTACCAAGTCTTCGGCATGATGTGGCTCAACATGTCCAGCTGCCGAAAAGAAGGACAAGCGTGTCCCATGGCCATGTGCTGATGACAATGCACCGCGTCCACGACCAGCACTGTTGCCCCCAGACACAGAGCCTGCTTGCCCTCTTTTATTGCCTCCTGACTGTCTGCCTCTCCTTGTTTGCCTTCCAGACATTCTAATAGATGGCCTGCAGGGAGATGGGAAAAAAGCAATAAGGGCTACCTTCAGGTGTCCTTCTCTGTCCCTTGAAACAAGGACTTGCAGAGTGAAATAAACTGACACTCTCCCTACCTACAGTTTTCTGTCCCTAGAATAAATGTTTTTTTTAATCACAATATAGCACAAGGACAATTCACTCACTGTCCTTACAGGTCCCTGGAAACAAGGACTTGCAGAGTGAAATAAACTGACACTCTCCCTACCTACAGTTTTCTGTCCCTAGAATAAATGTTTTTTTTAAGCACAATATAGCACAAGGACAATTCACTCACTGTCCTTACAGGTCCCTGGAAACAAGGACTTGCAGAGTGAAAGAAAAAAAACACTCTCCCTACCTACAGTTTTCTGTCCCTAGAAAAAATGTTTTTTTTTAATCACAATATAACACAAGGACAATTCACTCACTGTCCTTCCAGGTCCCTGGAAACAAGGACTTGCAGAGTGAAAGAAACTGACACTGTCCCTACCTACAGTTTTCTGTCCCTAGAATAAATGTTTTTTTTAAGCACACTATAGCACAAGGACAATTCAGTCACTGTCCTTCCAGGTCCCTGGAAACAAGGACTTGCAGAGTGAAATAAACTGACACTCTCCCTACCTACAGTTTTCTGTCCCTAGAATAAATGTTTTTTTTAATCACAATATAGCACAAGGACAATTCAGTCACTGTCCTTCCAGGTCCCTGGAAACAAGGACTTGCAGAGTGAAATAAACTGACACTCTCCCTACCTACAGTTTTCTGTCCCTAGAATAAATGTTTTTTTTAAGCACAATATAGCACAAGGACAATTCAGTCACTGTCCTTACAGGTCCCTGGAAACAAGGACTTGCAGAGTGAAAGAAAAAAAACACTCTCCCTACCTACAGTTTTCTGTCCCTAGAAAAAATGTTTTTTTTAATCACAATATAACACAAGGACAATTCACTCACTGTCCTTCCAGGTCCCTGGAAACAAGGACTTGCAGAGTGAAATAAACTGACACTCTCCCTACCTACAGTTTTCTGTCCCTAGAATAAATGTTTTTTTTAATCACAATATAGCACAAGGACAATTCAGTCACTGTCCTTCCAGGTCCCTGGAAACAAGGACTTGCAGAGTGAAATAAACTGACACTCTCCCTACCTACAGTTTTCTGTCCCTAGAATAAATGTTTTTTTTAATCACAATATAGCACAAGGACAATTCAGTCACTGTCCTTCCAGGTCCCTGGAAACAAGGACTTGCAGAGTGAAATAAACTGACACTCTCCCTACCTACAGTTTTCTGTCCCTAGAATAAATGTTTTTTTTAAGCACAATATAGCACAAGGACAATTCAGTCACTGTCCTTACAGGTCCCTGGAAACAAGGACTTGCAGAGTGAAAGAAAAAAAACACTCTCCCTACCTACAGTTTTCTGTCCCTAGAAAAAATGTTTTTTTTAATCACAATATAACACAAGGACAATTCACTCACTGTCCTTCCAGGTCCCTGGAAACAAGGACTTGCAGAGTGAAATAAACTGACACTCTCCCTACCTACAGTTTTCTGTCCCTAGAATAAATGTTTTTTTTAATCACAATATAGCACAAGGACAATTCAGTCACTGTCCTTCCAGGTCCCTGGAAACAAGGACTTGCAGAGTGAAATAAACTGACACTCTCCCTACCTACAGTTTTCTGTCCCTAGAATAAATGTTTTTTTTAATCACAATATAGCACAAGGACAATTCAGTCACTGTCCTTCCAGGTCCCTGGAAACAAGGACTTGCAGAGTGAAATAAACTGACACTCTCCCTACCTACAGTTTTCTGTCCCTAGAATAAATGTTTTTTTTAAGCACAATATAGCACAAGGACAATTCACTCACTGTCCTTCCAGGTCCCTGGAAACAAGGACTTGCAGAGTGAAAGAAACTGACACTGTCCCTACCTACAGTTTTCTGTCCCTAGAATAAATGTTTTTTTTAATCACAATATAGCACAAGGACAATTCAGTCACTGTCCTTCCAGGTCCCTGGAAACAAGGACTTGCAGAGTGAAATAAACTGACACTCTCCCTACCTACAGTTTTCTGTCCCTAGAATAAATGTTTTTTTTAATCACAATATAGCACAAGGACAATTCAGTCACTGTCCTTCCAGGTCCCTGGAAACAAGGACTTGCAGAGTGAAATAAACTGACACTCTCCCTACCTACAGTTTTCTGTCCCTAGAATAAATGTTTTTTTTAATCACAATATAGCACAAGGACAATTCAGTCACTGTCCTTCCAGGTCCCTGGAAACAAGGACTTGCAGAGTGAAATAAACTGACACTCTCCCTACCTACAGTTTTCTGTCCCTAGAATAAATGTTTTTTTTAAGCACAATATAGCACAAGGACAATTCAGTCACTGTCCTTACAGGTCCCTGGAAACAAGGACTTGCAGAGTGAAAGAAAAAAAACACTCTCCCTACCTACAGTTTTCTGTCCCTAGAAAAAATGTTTTTTTTAATCACAATATAACACAAGGACAATTCACTCACTGTCCTTCCAGGTCCCTGGAAACAAGGACTTGCAGAGTGAAATAAACTGACACTCTCCCTACCTACAGTTTTCTGTCCCTAGAATAAATGTTTTTTTTAATCACAATATAGCACAAGGACAATTCAGTCACTGTCCTTCCAGGTCCCTGGAAACAAGGACTTGCAGAGTGAAATAAACTGACACTCTCCCTACCTACAGTTTTCTGTCCCTAGAATAAATGTTTTTTTTAATCACAATATAGCACAAGGACAATTCAGTCACTGTCCTTCCAGGTCCCTGGAAACAAGGACTTGCAGAGTGAAATAAACTGACACTCTCCCTACCTACAGTTTTCTGTCCCTAGAATAAATGTTTTTTTTAAGCACAATATAGCACAAGGACAATTCACTCACTGTCCTTCCAGGTCCCTGGAAACAAGGACTTGCAGAGTGAAAGAAACTGACACTGTCCCTACCTACAGTTTTCTGTCCCTAGAATAAATGTTTTTTTTAATCACAATATAGCACAAGGACAATTCAGTCACTGTCCTTCCAGGTCCCTGGAAACAAGGACTTGCAGAGTGAAATAAACTGACACTCTCCCTACCTACAGTTTTCTGTCCCTAGAATAAATGTTTTTTTTAATCACAATATAGCACAAGGACAATTCAGTCACTGTCCTTCCAGGTCCCTGGAAACAAGGACTTGCAGAGTGAAATAAACTGACACTCTCCCTACCTACAGTTTTCTGTCCCTAGAATAAATGTTTTTTTTAATCACAATATAGCACAAGGACAATTCAGTCACTGTCCTTCCAGGTCCCTGGAAACAAGGACTTGCAGAGTGAAATAAACTGACACTCTCCCTACCTACAGTTTTCTGTCCCTAGAATAAATGTTTTTTTTAATCACAATATAGCACAAGGACAATTCAGTCACTGTCCTTCCAGGTCCCTGGAAACAAGGACTTGCAGAGTGAAAGAAACTGACACTGTCCCTACCTACAGTTTTCTGTCCCTAGAATAAATGTTTTTTTTAAGCACACTATAGCACAAGGACAATTCAGTCACTGTCCTTCCAGGTCCCTGGAAACAAGGACTTGCAGAGTGAAATAAACTGACACTCTCCCTACCTACAGTTTTCTGTCCCTAGAATAAATGTTTTTTTTTAATCACAATATAGCACGAGGACAATTCAGTCACTGTCCTTCCAGGTCCCTGGAAACAAGGACTTGCAGAGTGAAAGAAACTGACACTCTCCCTACCTACAGTTTTCTGTCCCTAGAATAAATGTTTTTTTAAGCACAATATAGCACAAGGACAATTGACTCACTGTCCTTCCAGGTCCCTGGAAACAAGGACTTGCAGAGTGAAAGAAACTGACACTGTCCCTACCTACAGTTTTCTGTCCCTAGAATAAATGTTTTTTTTAAGCACACTATAGCACAAGCACAAAACACACTGACACTCTCCCTACCTATCCTTCTCTTTCCCTAAACTAAAGGAATCCAGGTTAAGCAAGAAAGAAATAACAGTCACTGTCCCTGCCTATGCTGCTCTATCCCTGCTCCGGAACACACTACACTAGGCCGCCGTGCTGGCGGCCTTTTATAGTGTGGGGCGTGTACTAAACACCCTCAGCAATAATTGGCCACAGGCATCCTGCCTGTGGCCAATCATTGCTCTCCTCGCTGCCGGCGCTGTGATTGGCCAAGCATGCGGGGTCACAGTGCATGCTTGGCCAATCACAGCGCCTGGATGACACTGCGATGGCGTAGTGCATTGTGGGCCGTTCGCGTCACTCGAATTTGGCGCGAACGGCCCAAATCGTTCGATCTTCGTCGAACGATCGAACAGCCGATGTTCGAGTCGAACGTATGTTCGACTCGAACACGAAGCTCATCCCTATTTCCCTTTATATCTTACCAAGTAAAGTTCACCCTTGGTTAAGTGCAAACCTGTGTGCAGTTTCTCTGTTACCCTGTGGGACAAGTGGCCATTTCAAGGTAACAATTTATATTGCAATTTTACTGTGGTGTGGTTTTATTGTGTTCCCCATCAACCAGTGAGTTCCACAATATCTGTATATACCAGTTGTGCCAAGGGAGGATGCAAGACAATTCCAAGGGGTTGATAGGCAGAACGTAGACCCAAAACAAAACCAGCAGCTCCTACGGGGCAGTGCTACAGACAAATGGCTGAAAATTTCTAAAATTGCCTGAAAATGATGCTGTTTATATGGCTTCTATAATGCCAGTCATACAGGTTATGCTATGATCATTTCATAGAATGTTCATTTGTTCCTGCAGGAATTGCAAGTTTCAAAAATCTATTGCACTAAATGGTCAGCTGAATCAATAAACAATTATTTGCAACAAAAAGGAAAGTCCTGGCAAAAGATCTGTTGGCTTTTGTTCAAATTGATGGGTTATTCCTATTGAACGTTCCCTTGTTTGTTTCCACAGAGGGTCCAAAAAAAAAAAAAGCAAGGAAAAGGAAACACTCACCATATAAACGCCTTAAAACTATTTATTGAGTCATCCAGCAAACAGCTACTCCATCCGATGTACAATCCCTTCTAATTCTTTTCATTTGTGTAGCACCCCTCTGACACCCCAAAGGCAGGAAGACACCTCCATAGGACATGAGCGGGTTAGCATTTCACTCCCAGGGCTGAATCTATGGCACAAATAGGGGGGACTGAGAAAAGATATTGGGTGCTACTCACTTTTGTCTTTTTTAAAGTTTTTATTGCCAAACGATAAAGGAGGTGAGGGTTAGAGGTTCCAGATACCATAGCAAATCACTTACAGACTCTTCAGATCAATGTGTGGCTTCACAGTGTCATAACCTTTAAGCAGAACCAGCAACACTGTAAGCACCTGAAGATGTCAGGTGTGACGAAACTCGTAGGGTAGAACCTGCTGTGACGTCATTGCGTTACCGGAAGTTTGCGGGAAGCCATTTTGTACATCGGCCAGAGATTGTTTACAAACCCCTTTGACATTTTCTAAATGCATGACAACACATGGATTTATGATCGAGGAACCTCTCTGGAGGTACGCTTCATGAGGAGTGGAGCATACCCAACGTTCTAAGGATCCTGTTTGGGAAGCTTTCTATGAGTCCTTTGGGCTAGATGTGCATTCTGACTTTTTTGTTACCAGAAGGTCATGGCTATCTGGTAAGACTATATGGTATTACCTTGTGGAGGACCTTTCAACTTTCCTAGGAGACACCTTCATCTCCTAACCATTTACGAGGATGGATGTGATCACCTTCATCACACTTTTTGCTGGATATTTATATTTATTTTACTTTTGGGCTTTGCACAGGAATAATATATTTTTATTTACCGTATATACTCGAGTATAAGCCAAGTTTTTCAGCACATTCTTTTGTGCTAAAAATGCCCCCCTCGGCTTATACTCAAGTCTGTGTACATCTTCACATTTGTGCGCCTGATCCCGGCCAGCCGAAGGTCCCCTGGACCCCAACCTTGGCGCACATGTAGCCCCACTCTTCCCCTACAAGTGTACAAAGTTTTTTGTCCGTGGGACCTACGGCCGGGGAGCACCGATTTTTCAAACCCGAGCACCCCTTCTATAGACTCCCAAGTTAAACGTCAGTCTAGTCACACAGCGCCGGAGATCAGGTAGGGAGATTGGACACAGTGAGGCATGGGCACAGTGAGGCATGGGCACAGTGAGGCACAGTGAGGCATGGACACAGTGAGGCATGCACATGGACACAGTGAGGCACAGTGAGGCATGCAGATGGACACCCTAGGCTTATACTCGAGTCAATAAGTTTACCCATCTTTTTGTTGTAAAATTAGGTGCCTCAGCTTATATTCGGTTCGGCTTATACTCGAGTATATACGGTATATATCACACCAATTTTCTGCAGATATATTTAAAGCGGTGTTCCAGCCGCTATTTTTTTTTTTTTTTAAAGTCAGCACCTACAAACACTGTAGCTGCTGACTTTTAATAAGAACACTTACCTGTCCTAGGCGCCCGCGATGTCGGCCCCACGAGGCCGAGCCCTTGATCGTGGCAGGTCCCGATGCGGCCATCCTCACTAAGGGAATCAGGCAGTGGAGCCTTGCGGCTTCTCTGCCCGTTTCCTACTGCGCATGCCTGAGTCGCGCATCGTTTTCTGAATGGGCGGCTGTTCTCTGGGATACACACAGTTCCCAGAAGACACTGCGCCCCATTCCCCAGCAGACAACGCCAGGAGGATGAGGGGGAAGACCAGCCGCAGACTAGGAAGAGGCAGATTAGGAAGATCTGCCTAGCAACCACAATTTCTGGTAAGTAAAAATTTTTTTTTTTTTTTTTTATGGAGCATTTTTATGTAATTTTTTTTTTTTTTTTTAGGGTGGACCTCCGCTTTAAATTTTTCCAACAATTTTCGCAACATGTTCTTTTATGTTTGCAGCTTTCTCCTAAAATATTTTTGTACACCTAAGGTAAGGTGACCAGATTTTTTTAATTAAATCCGGGGACATATTTATTTTTTTACTAGTAATGGCGGCAATCAGCGACTCTCAGCCCATCGCCGCCGCCGCCCACCTTACAGCCTGTCTGTCAAGTCTTACTAACCGGGCCCCGGCTACTACTGGGTGGGGAGCGGAGGAAGATCACTCCGCCAGGGAAGGCAAGGAGATAAGCAGGCAGGCGGCTGGCCGGGACTTGAGCCAAGGCAGAAGAACATGCGAGCGAAGCTAAAGAAATATTCCCTCCGCTCCGACCAGCACATGATCATCAGAAAGGGGTACAGATAATGGAAAAAAATACACCCCCCTAGGCTAGTAGGAGCGGCGGAGCGGGGATGTGTAATTCAGAATTATTTTTCTGCACTGACTGTCTTTGAAATTGCCCCAGCCCCTATCCAATCCGGGGACAAAACTGGGGACAGACTTGGTCCGGGGACAGTGTCCTCAATCCGGGGACTGTCCCCTGAAACCGGGATGTCTGGTCACCCTAACCTAAGGGCATTTTATATTCCCAAATTTGAGAATGTTCTCTGAGTCACCAGAACCTTCTGAGAGACCAGCCTTCTTCCTGGCTCTCTCCAGCAAGGTGCCTCCCCTGGGTCTCCTCCTTGGCATAGCTTCCCCCAGACCAGGCAGGACAGCTTTAGGACCACCTCAGCACATTTTAGGCCCCATAGGTGTGCGCAGCCTATTGCATTAGGGTGTGCACCCCAAAGCTCAAACACACACTACCAATCGCTCACTGTGTTCATTCAAAAAGTGAAGGGGTCAGTAAATTACACCCTAAAACATCCCCGCAGCAACAGCCGCCGGGAGAGGAGGGGAGGGAAGCCAGCAGCGGTGTGGGAGAAAGGGGGGGAGCTAGGGCAGTAGGGGGAATCTATGCTGCACAGAGTGTTTAGGGTGTGCCTGGGACCACCAAAAGAAAGCTCTATTTGTGGGGGGAAAAAATACATAAATGTTATCTGGGTACAGCGCCGCACGACTGCGCAATTGTCAGTTAAAATAACGCAGTGCCGTATTGCAAAGAAATGGCCTGGTCATGAAGGGGGGTGGAGGGGGGTAAATCTTC
>CM055125.1:382048031-382278031 GCA_029206835.1 Rana muscosa | reverse complement strand
CTATACAAAAAAAACAAAATTTTTTTTGAATAGCATTTTCTGCAGTTCTGTAGCTGTGCGATTCAGCGGTTACGTACTGTGGGTGTGTTCTGCTCTTCCAAAAAACGCCATTTAGGGGCACAAAAAATAGTTTGCAGTGTGTTATACATATGTGGAGGTGTGTGAAATAAACAATTTCTATATAGTTTTCTCCTACTGTGCTATACAAAAAAAAAAAAAAACATTTTTTTTGAATAGCATTTTCTGCAGTTCTGTAGCTGTGCGATTCAGCGGTTACGTACTGTGGGTGTGTTCTGCTCTTCCAAAAAACGCCATTTAGGGGCACAAAAAATTGTTTGCAGTGTGTTATACATATGTGGAGGTGTGTGAAATAAACAATTTCTATATAGTTTTCTCCTACTGTGCTATACTAAAAAAACAAAATTTTTTTTGAATAGCATTTTCTGCAGTTCTGTAGCTGTGCGATTCAGTGGTTACGTACTGTGGGTGTGTTCTGCTCTTCCAAAAAATGCCATTTAGGGGCACAAAAAATTGTTTGCAGTGTGTTATACATATGTGGAGGTGTGTGAAATAAACAATTTCTATATAGTTTTCTCCTACTGTGCTATACTAAAAAAACAAAATTTTTTTTGAATAGCATTTTCTGCAGTTCTGTAGCTGTGCAATTCAGCGGTTACGTACTGTGGGTATGTTCTGCTCTTCCAAAAAACGCCATTTAGGGGCACAAAAAATAGTTTGCAGTGTGTTATACATATGTGGAGGTGTGTGAAATAAACAATTTCTATATAGTTTTCTCCTACTGTGCTATACTAAAAAAACAACATTTTTTTTGAATAGCATTTTCTGCAGTTCTGTAGCTGTGCGATTCAGCGGTTACGTACTGTGGGTGTGTTCTGCTCTTCCAAAAAACACCATTTAGGGGCACACAAAATTGTTTGCAGTGTGTTATACATATGTGGAGGTGTGTGAAATAAACAATTTCTATATAGTTTTCTCCTACTGTGCTATACTAAAAAAACAAAAAAAATTTTGAATAGCATTTTCTGCAGTTCTGTAGCTGTGCGATTCAGCGGTTACGTACTGTGGGTGTGTTCTGCTCTTCCAAAAAACGCCATTTAGGGGCACAAAAAATAGTTTGCAGTGTGTTATACATATGTGGAGGTGTGTGAAATAAACAATTTCTATATAGTTTTCTCCTACTGTGCTATACTAAAAAAACAAAAAAAAATTTGAATAGCATTTTCTGCAGTTCTGTAGCTGTGCGATTCAGCGGTTACGTACTGTGGGTGTTCTGCTCTTCCAAAAACACCCATTTAGGGCAAGATCCTAAATTTGGAAAATATGAGGAGAAGGTCAAAGGGACGTGGTGGCCCCGGTCGTGGTGCTGCTGGTGGAGCTCCTGTTGCAGGGAGAGGACGTGGTGGATCTGTGCCAGATACACGCACAAGTGAAACACCTTCCTCAGGTGCGAGTAGGCGACTGAGCCTGCGGCGGTATTTTGTCGCGCCTAATGAGGCTGTACGAATGTTTAGGCCAGGACAAGTACAGGCGATAGTAGATTGGGTTGCTGACAGTGCCTCGGGTTCCTTCACATTGTCTCCCACCCACTCTTCTGATGAAAGATCAGAGTTGGCACCTGAAACCCATGTCCATCAGTCTTTCACCTCACCCCCTTGCAAATCAGCCAAGCAGTCTGAGCCCCAAATCATGCAGCAGTCTCTTCAGCTTTTCAATGACTCTGTTAGCAGGGTTTCCCAGGGCCATCCACCTAGCCCTGCCCCAGAAGTGGAAGAGATTGAGTGCACCGATGCCCAACCACTTATGTTTCATGATGAGTACATGGGAGGACCATCGCAGTACGTCTCGGATGATGACGAAACACAGGTGCCAACTGCTGCTGCTTTCGCAATTGTGCAGACAGACAAGGAGGGCAGGGGTGAAGACTGGGTGGAAGATGATGTGGAGGACGATGAGGTCCTCGACCCCACATGGAATCAACGTTATGCAGGTGACCAGTGTAGTTTGGAGGAAGAGGCGGTGGTCGGACAGAGCCACCAGCACAGCAGAAGAGGGAGCAGGGTGCAAAAGCGGAGCGTCTGTCAGCTAGACAGTATGTCTGCTACTGCCCAACGCAGCAAGGGACCGAGCACACCAAAGCCAGGTCCAAGGAGTTCCCCAGCGTGGCAGTTCTTCACACAATGTGCTGATGACAAGACACGAGTGGTTTGCTCGCTGTGCAATCAGAGCCTGAAGCGAGGCATAAACGTTCTCAACCTGAGCACAACCTGCATGACCAGGCATCTAAGTGCAAAGCACGAGCTGCAGTGGAGTAGACACCTCAAAAACCAAGAAAGGTCTCTGGCTCCTCCTGCTTCCTCTTCTGCTGCAGTCTCGGCCTCTTCATCCACCTCTGTAGTGACAGTGGCACCTGCCACCCCGCAAACAGAGGATCTGCCAGCAACACTACCACCTGGGTCACCAACCATCTCCACAATGTCCCATGGAAGCGTTCAGCTCTCTATCTCCCAAACATTGGAGCGGAAGAGGAAGTACCCCCCTAGCCACCCGCGATCCCTGGCCCTGAATGCCAGCATTTCAAAACTCCTGGCCTTTGAAATGCTGTCATTCCGTCTGGTGGAGACGCAGAGTTTTAAAAGCCTGATGGCATTGGCTGTCCCACAGTACGTCGTGCTGCGAGCCATCCCTTCCCTGCACAACCAAGTGGGGGACAAAATCAGGTGTGCACTGCGCAACGCCATCTGTGGCAAGGTCCACCTAACTACGGATGCGTGGACCAGTAAGCACGGTCAGGGACGTTATCTCCCTAACAGCACACTGGGTAAATGCAGTGGCGGCTGGGCCTGAGGCAGATAGCAGTTTGGCGCATGCCCTTCCACCACCGAGGATTGCAGGGCGCTTCAGTTTGCCTCCTGTTGCTAACTCCTCCTACTCCGCTTCCTCATCCTCTACCGCCTCCTCATCCGGTCAGCATAACACCTTCACCACCAACTTCAGCACAGCCAGGGGTAAACGACAGCAGGCAGTTTTAAAACTTTCCTGTTTGGGGGAAAATCCCCACACCGCACAGGAGTTGTGGAGGGACATGGAACAACAGACCAATGAGTGGTTGCTGTCAGTGAGCCTCAAGCCCGGCCTGGTGGTGTGCGATAATGGGCGAAATCTCGTAGCAGCTCTGGGCCTAGCTGGTTTGACGCACATCCCTTGCCTAGCGCATGTGCTGAACTTGGTGGTCCAGAGGTTCCTTAAAAATTACCCCAATATGCCAGAGCTGCTGCAGAAAGTGCGGGCTGTGTGTGCGCACTTTCGGCGTTCTCACCCTGCTGCTGCTCGCCTGTCAGCGCTGCAGCGTAACTTCGGCCTTCCCGCTCACCGCCTCATATGTGACGTGCCCACAAGGTGGAACTCCACCTTGCACATGCTGGCCAGACTGTGCGAGCAGCAGCAGGTGATAGTGGAGTTTCAGCTGCAGCAATCACGCGTGAGTCGCTCTGCGGAACAGCACCACTTCACCACCAATAACTGGGTCTCCATGCGAGACCTGTGTGCCTTGTTGCGCTGTTTCGAGTACTCCACCAACATGTCCAGTGCCAATGACGCCGTTCTCAGCGTTACTATCCCAGTTCTATGCCTCCTTGAAAAACCGCTTCGGGCGATGATGGAAGAGGATGTGGCACAGGAGGATGAGGAGGAGGAGGAGGAAGCGGGATCATTTCAAAGGCTTTCAGGGCAGTCTTTCACAAGTGGCTACGAGGGTGGGTTCCTGCACCAACAAACGCCAGGTACACAATTGTCCGGCAGAAAGGGCACAGTTCTGGAGGATGAGGAGGTGGAGGAGGAGATGGAGGAGGAGGAGCCATTTTCACAGCAGGGTGGCACCCAGACCAGCTCGTGGCCATCACTGGTGCGTGGCTGGGGGGATACAGAGGACACAGACGATACACCTCCCACAGAGGACAGCTTTTCTTTGCCTCTGGGCAGCCTGGCACACATGAGCGATTACATGCTGCAGTGTTTCCGCAATGACCGCCGAGTTGCCCACATTTTAACTGGTGCTGATTACTGGGTGGCCACCCTGCTGGATCCCCGTTACAAGGACAACGTACCGTCCTTAATTCCCTCACTGGAGCGGGATCGTAAGATGCGCGAGTACAAGCGCACGCTGGTAGACGCGCTGCTGGTGGCATTCCCACCTGACAGCGGGCGTACGGTGGAAGCACAAGGCGAAGGCAGAGGAGGAGGAAGAGGTCGCCAACGCAGTCGGGGCACCGGCAGCACCTCAGAAGGCAGGGTTAGCATGGGTGAAATGTGGAAAAGCTTTGTCAGCACGCCACAACAACCAGCACCACCAGCTGAGATGGAACGTCTTAGCAGGAGGCAGCATTTCACCAACATGGTTGAGCAGTATGTGTCCACAGGCCTACACGTACTGGATGACGGGTCTGCCCCCTTTAACTTCTGGGTCTCCAAATTGGGCACATGGCCTGAGCTTGCCCTTTATGCATTGGAGGTGCTGGCCTGCCCTGCAGCCAGTGTATTATCTGAACGTGTATTTAGCACGGCAGGGGGCGTTATCACAGACAAGCGCAGCCGCCTGTCCAGAGCCAATGTGGACAAGCTCACATTCATTAAAATGAACCAGGCATGGATCCCACAGGACTTGTCCGTACCTTCTGCAGAATAGACATGTATACCGGTGTTGTGACAAAAACTGTCCGGCCATCGGATTGTGCCCGGCCCATACTGTGAAGGCGCAGCGCTTGCGCAGTACAGAGGACAAGGAGATTCACAAAATCTCCGAAGATGAACGGCGCCTGCGCAGTGAGTGCAGGTTCAAGCCCCACCATCCAAGTGGACATACGGTAGCACATAGTAACAGGGCCCCTCACGGGCTCGGTTCGATCGCCACGCTTCGGGCACGGCCTCACTTGGCTCGGCTTGAACCACGGATGGTGTGGCCTTCACCTGAACTCACCACGCAGGCGCCGTTCGTCTTGGGAGATTTTCGAAATCCCCTTGTCCTACATACTGAGCAAGCGCAGTACAGGTGGACACTATTTGACGGGGGACAGAATTCGACACATCACCGGCCTTACCCAGCCATTGTTGTATTTTTGAACCAGTGTTGGCTACCTCGTCCTCCTCCACCGCCGCTTCCACCTACACAGCCACATCCACCGCCACCTCAACCTCCTACTCCATATGGACCTCGTCCTCCTAGGTCAAGATTATAATTTTTATTTTATTTTTTTGTAGCGCACAGATCCTTTCCCCCTTACCTGCCTTTATGTTGTTGGCTCCTCGCAGGAGGGAGAAAGGCACACCGCACTACCAGCCCGTACCCTCCTATATAAAGAGGTTGAACGGTGTACTTGACGGGCCGTGTCCACAGCCGGAGTCAAAACTCCTCCAGAGGATGATTCTCACCTCTACTGTAGGTAGAGGCAAGTCCTTTAATTCCCAGTAAAGTCAATGTCCACACCAGCTGAAATTACAAACTCTTATTCTCTCATGGCAAAATAAACTCTACTCGGATAGAAAAGGTTAGAGCAAAGAAACAGGACAGCTTAAAGTGTGGAGGAGGTCCAGGCACAAACGTAGCACATTCACTTCACTGCTTAGGTTTCTCAAACAGTTTTAGGTGCACGGTCTCTGCCACAGACCTTGAGGTTGGTCTCTGCCACAGACCGGGTGTACAAGGCCCCTGCCACGGGCCTGGAGAACTTTGGTCTCTGCCACAGACCAGGGTGTATAAGGCCCCTGCCAAGGGCCGGGTGAACAAGGCCTCTGATACAGTCAAGATGACCTTGAGCTTCTCCTTCTACGAACCTAGCCCATATCAAGGGGAAGACATCTCTCCAGGGAGTCAACAGACCCTTCCTTCACCGTGACTCCCGCATCGGTCCATCAGAATAATCCTCCCTTCCCTGGAACAGGGTCCCCTGCACGAGGCGGCACCCTAAGACTCCTCGACCCTTAGCGGACTCCAGACGAAGGCTCTGGACTCCAGGCTTTACTCCCGCACCTAGGCCTCCATACCCAGGGCAGCAGGAACTCCAGGTTAGTACCTCACCCCGGGCTAAAGGTGCCCAAGATGGAACAGGAACACATGCACCCAGGCCAAAGGCACCTGGGCGTGGACCCCACTGGACATCAGCCCCCAGGCCAAAGGTCTGCCCCTTTTATATGCTCTCCCGGCATGCACAGCAGGTTCCCCGCCCCGCTGTACTACTGCCAAGAGGGGACACAAAAGGCACAGCACTGTATCGGCGGTTCAACCCTAGCCTACCATGGCAGCACCACCTGTAGGCCGCAGGGAACTGCACACCAATACTGTCCCCCGAGGACAAAATGGTCCATGAATCCTACAGAATTAGGGTGTTTGAGCCTATTTACCACTCAAACACTTCCCTTAAATTTAGCACCCCGCTACATTTTTATTTCAAAGTATTTTATTTTCCCACTAGCTTATCCATTAAATTGAATAATTTATTTCAGAAAGGGCGTATTCTGGGGCATTCCCACCATATGTGTGGCATTGTGTCGTTGAGTTTCTGAGGTTCTTAATGACTTCCCGTACCTCTTCTGCTGAAAAGGGGGCCTCCAGCATATTTTTTTATTTTTTTTATGTTATTTTAAGTTATTTCCCTATCCACATTTGTTTGCAGAGCACTTGCCATGCTCTTAACAACATTTTGCTGCCATTTGCAGCCCTCTAGCCCTTTCCATTACTTTTTTAGAGCCTTTTTAGTCCTTAGAAGTCCGGGTCCCCATTGACTTCAATGGGGTTCGGGTTCGGGTTAAAGTTCGGTCCCGAACCCGAACTTTTTTCCGAAGTTCGGCCGAACCCGTCGAACCCGAACATCTAGGTGTCCGCTCAACTCTAGTTGTGACGTGCTTTGTTCTATTCCTGCGTTTTTGCCTGACAGAGGTGTGGGAAACTACTGCCACCAACATGCACAGATCAGTATTATTATTATTATTATTATTATTTGTGTTATTATTATTATTATTATTATTATTATTTGTGTTATTATTATTATTATTATTATTATTATTATAGGGCTAACAAAAGTTATTTATTTTTTTATTTTTTTAAGGAAAAGGGAACCGCAAGGTCTTTTTCTGCTGTCTTCTGCTCTTCTATGTATTTATAAATTATTAGCTAATGCATGTTCTGCAAATTTCCACACATGTATAATTTATTTCTGGGTGATAATTGGCAAACCACATATGCAAATACGCTGTATTACCAAAAGCATTGGGACGTCTTGCCTTTACACCCCCATGAACTTTAATGACATCCCAGTCTTAGTCCGTAGGGTTCAATATTGAGTTGGCCCCGCCCTTTGCAGCTATAACAGCTTCAACTCTTCTGGGAAGGCCGTCCACAAGGTTTAGGATAGATTTGTGGACTTGTTATTTATTGAATTTTTTTACTAGTAATGGCAGCGATCTGCGATTTTCTGACACTAAGTGGCACTTTTTGGGGACTGGTGACACTAATATAGTGATCAGTGCTAAAAAACAAAAATGCACTGGAAAGAATTGAAAGTAAAGGAGTGCCCGGTATCCAATATATGCAGGTAGTAAGGATCTTTGAAGTTTAAGCAATAAAATGAGGCCAACGCATTTCGAGGGGACTAAGGACTCCCCCTTCATCAGGGCTGCTAATTAAAGTTGTTAAAAAACGGTCCTGTTGGGGGGTGCCTTTGGCACATAGATCCGACCGATAGATGTTCAAACGCTGACAATGTGTTCAGAAGATGCTGCCTCTGAGCACATAGCAAATGCTTAGTAAGTCTTCCTTACTAGCAGAACGGCGATCTGCCTTGTTTACATAGGCAGACTGCCGTTCTCCCTCTCTCTGAACGATCGCTGGGTTTTCGGTGGACATCGGGTCCGCCGGACCCGCTGATTGGCTCCCGCCGTGTGCAATCACAGCGGGTGCAGGACTCTGGTGGCAGGCGCACACGTGTGCCCCAGAGCCCTTGAAACGAATCACATACAGGTAGGTGATTTTGCGCTCAAGGGCCGCCCTGCCGCAGTAAATGTATGTGGGACGGTCCTTAAAGCGGGGGTTCCGGGCTTAATTTTTTATTTTTTTTTTGCAAGCTAAAATGTATCACATTAAATAGTCCCTAAAACATATTAAAAGCTCCCCAGTCGTTCCAGAAATCATTGCAGACACTTGCCTTATATCCTCCAGCTCATGTTGTGGCCGTATCCATCATATGTGTGGGCATGTGAAGCCCAGTTCCCTTTTTCTTCCTGGTTTTCAGGGAGAGGTGCATGCTGGGCGATTTTTAGGCACAGTAATGCCCAGAGACTCCTGGGAAATGAGTGTCATAATTTTCCCAGGAGGCAATGGGGTCTTAGGACAGGAAGTTGAACCACCTTGGACCAGGAACTAGGCAGATTATGAAATATGCCTAGTAACAGCCAGATAAAAGTGAGTAATTTTTATTTTATTTTTTATTACTTTTATTTTTTTTACATTAAAGTCAAGCTGTTAATAGAAAGTTAATTTTTAGGGTGGAACTCTGCTTTAAGTGGTTAAAGTGTATCTAAACCCCACAACAAAATTCTCAAATATTGCAGTTTACCAATCCTTAAAGTGAACCCCGTCTGCCAACATGTACTGTGACATACTGAAACAGAGCATGACCCCCTCCCTTCAGAGACTGGGCCGCAGGGTAGTATTCCAACATGATAACGACCCCAAACACACCTCCAAGACGGCCACTGCCTTGCTAAAGAAGCTGAGGGTAAAGGTGATGGACTGGCCAAGCATGTCTCCAGACCTAAACCCTGTTGATCATCTGTGGGACATCCTCAAACGGAAGGTAGAGGAGCGCAAGGTCTCCAACATCCACCAGCTCTGTGATGTCGTCACGGAGGAGGGGAAGAGGACTCCAGTGGCAACCTGTGAAGCTCCGGTGAGCTCCTTGTCCAAGAGGGTTAAGGCAGTGCTGGAAAATAATGGTGGCCACACAAAATGTTAACACTTTGGGCCCAATTTGGAAATTTTCACTTAGGGGTGTACTCACTTTTGTTGCCAGCAGTTTAGACATTAATCACTAGAGGTCCACGCTATAGCCGAATGACGGCTACAGCACGGACCTAGAATGTCGGGAGGCCGTCAATTGACTTCCTCCCCTTTCCTCGTTCCCCGCGTGAGCTCCCGAGTGCGCATCGGGGAACTTCTGTGCCCGCCGCGTCACGCGGGTGCTGATGCGCGTGCCTGGCGGCCGCGAGGTCCGCCAGGTACCCGCCATCGCCATTTACAGAGCCAGGGACGTGGATCTCTGTGTGGAAACACAGAGATCCATGTCCTGTTCTGAGAGGAGACCGATGGTGTGTCCCTTGTACATAGGGACAACCATCGGTCACCTTCCCCAGTCAGTCCCCTCCCCCCCCCACAGTAAGAATCACTCCCTTAGGCACACTTAACCCCTTCAGCGCCCCTAGTGGTTAACCCCTTCACTGCCAGCGTCATTTTTACAGTAACCAGTGCATTTTTATAGCACTGATCGCTGTAAAAATGACAATGCTCCCAAAATGGTCCATTTTGTGTCCGATGTGTCCGCCATAATGTCGCAGTCACAATAAAAATCGCTAGTAAAAAAAAAAAAAATATTAGTAAAAATTCTATAAAACTATCCCCTATTTTGAAGACGCTATAAGTTCTGCGCAAACCAATCAATAAACGCTTATTGCGATTTTTTTTACCAAATATATGTAGAAGAATACGTATCGGCCTAAACTGAGAAAAATTATTATTATTTTTTTTTTAATTGGGATATTTATTATAGCAAAAAGTTGTTTTTTTCAAAATTGTCGCTCTTTTTTTGTTTAAAGAGCAAAAAAAAAAAAAACGCAGAGGTTATCAAATACCACCAAAAGAAAGCTCTATTTGTGGGGAAAAAAAGGACGTCAATTTGGTTTGGGAGCCACGTGGCACCACCGCGCAATTGTCATTCAAATGCGTGACAGTGCTGAAAGCTGAAAATTGGCCTGGGCGGGAAGGGGGTTTAAAGCGGAGGTTCACCCAAAAGTGAACCTCCGCTTTTCGGAAACAACCCCCCTCCTCTGGTGTCACATTTGGCACCTTTCAGGGGGGATGGGGTGGAGATACCTGTATAAAACAGGTATTTGCACCACTTCCGGGAGCAGACTCCCGCGGAAGTCCAGCCCCTTCGCGTCACCCCCCCCCCCCCATTGTGTTCTGGGAAACACTCGGCTCCCAGAACACAACGGGGACCAGTGAGGACGGCGCAGCGCAACTCGCGCATGCGCCGTAGGGAACCGGGAAGTGAAGCCGCAGCGCTTCACTTCCCGGTTCCCTCATTGAGGATGGCGGCGGGGGAAGCCGAAAGCCGAGCGGTAGCTCGACTTCGGCTGCTGACGTCGCGGGCGACCTGGACAGGTAAGTGTTCTTTTTTTTAAAAGTCAGCAGCTGCAGTATTTGTAGCTGCTGGCTTTTTAAAAAAAAAATCCGGTGAACCTCCGATTTAAGTGCCCAGTAAGCAAGTGGTTAATGGCTGTGTGTTGAGTTATTTTGAGGGGACATCAAATTTACACTGTAAGGTCCCTTTCACACGGGACGGATCAGTCGTGATCCGCCCCGTGAACCTCCGCTTGCTCAGCGGGGATCGCTCAGTTGATCCCCGCTGAGCCGGCGGATGACTGGGCGGTTCCCGCACACTGTGCAGGGACCACCCTGTCAGATCTCCGCTCTTCCCAATGGGGGGATCGGATGAACACGGACCGTCTGTCCGCGTTCATCCGATCCGCTCCGCAGACGGATAGAAAAATATACATTTTTCTGTCCTGAAAAACGGAGCATAGCGGACACGGGTGAGATCAGGTGTCAGCGGATGTTCATCCACTGACATCCGCTATCCCATAGGGATACATGTATGTCAGTTTTTCATCCGAAATTGGATGGGTGAAAAATGGACATACGGTCCGCCCGTGTGAAAGGGGCCTTAAGCAGGCCATACACGGTCAAATTTCGAACAAATTTTCTTTTCAAAATCAGAAAGTTTGTTTTGTTTTTTTTGTGATCCGATGATGCCACCATTGATTTTCAAAATTCGGCCGACCAAACCTTCATGTTGCCGGGAATATTCGTTTCTCTCCGGGAATATTTGTTTCTCTCTGGGAATATTCTTTTCTCTCCAGGAATATTTGTTTCTCTCCGGGAATATTTGTTTCTCTCCGGGAATATTTGTTTCTCTCTGGGAATCTTCTTTTCTCTCCAGGAATATTTGTTTCTCTCTGGGAATATTCTTTTCTCTCCAGGAATATTTGTTTCTCTCCGGGAATATTTGTTTCTCTCTGGGAATATTCTTTTCTCTCCAGGAATATTTGTTTCTCTCTGGGAATATTCTTTTCTCTCCAGGAATATTTGTTTCTCTCCGGGAATATTTGTTTCTCTCCGGGAATATTTGTTTCTCTCCGGGAATATTTGTTTTTCTCCAGGAATATTCTTTTCTCCCTAGGGATATTTGTTTCTCTCCGGGAATATTCTTTTCTCTCCAGGAATATTTGTTTCTCTCTGGGAATATTCTTTTCTCTCCAGGAATATTTGTTTCTCTCCGGGAATATTTGTTTCTCTCCGGGAATATTTGTTTCTCTCCGGGAATATTTGTTTTTCTCCAGGAATATTCTTTTCTCCCTAGGAATATTTGTTTCTCTCCGGGAATATTCTTTTCTCTCCAGGAATATTTGTTTCTCTCTGGGAATATTCTTTTCTCTCTAGGAATATTTGTTTCTCTCTGGGAATATTCTTTTCTCTCCAGGAATATTTGTTTCTCTCCGGGAATATTTGTTTCTCTCCGGGAATATTTGTTTCTCTCCGGGAATATTCTTTTCTCTCCAGGAATATTCGTTTCTCTCCGGGAATATTCGTTTCTCTCCGGGAATATTCGTTTCTCTCCGGGAATATTCTTTTCTTGCACATGCGCATTTTCTTTTTCTATGACATTTCTCGCACGATTCTCCCATCATTGACTAGAAAATCGTTCGTATTTCGAAAAATTTCCAACATGTCGGATTCCTCAAATTTGATTGCCGCACGGAAATCGTCTGTTGCTGCAGCCCACTAAACGGTGCGAAATTCGTACGAAAATTCTTTGATACGATTTTCGAAAGGAAATTCTTTTGAAATTCGAACCGTGTATGGCCGCCCTTATACAAGCTGTACACTCGCTACGTTACATTGTAGCAAAGTGTCATTTCTTCAGGGTCGTCACATGAAAAGGTAGAAGAAAATATTTACAAAAATGTGAGGGGTGTACTTACTTATATCAGATACTTTATGTAGTAATAAACAATAAAAACAAATAATAACATAAAAATAATAATAAAATAAAATACCAAAATAATACAAAATAAAAAAAAAAACTAATGTAAAAAATACCAAACAATGTAACGATAATATAGTGAAGGGAAAGCTTACACAATTTCTGACATATTCAACACATTTTTCTTTCTTTTTTATTATTTTTTTATTTTTTGCAATTATTGGACAGCTAGCAAAACACTTTCAATTTGATATTTAACCAGTGAAAGCAATTTCAAAGAGCCTGAAAATAACTTTTAAAATGACATTAAAACATTAAAGCTTTAATGAGATTTTAGTGATTGGGATTTTATCTTCTTCAGGGAAAACAAAAAGACGAAGTCAGTTCTTCCGAGTTGCTGAAATGACATGAAAAGGATTTCAGCACCTTGGAGAGCTTCGGCTCTCTCACATTCATCAGCTGTCAGATCTACGCAGTGAACATTCACTGATGGTAAACGAGTCTTGTGAATGTGCAGCAGGAATTGTACTTTCAAAATACACTCGCCGGCCACTTTATTAGGTACAAAAAATGTAGAATGGGAGACACTGATAGGGAACAAGGAAGTGGTGCTGCGCACCCCGGTAAAGGAGATAGGGGAAGTTTCCCCCCGCTAGGGGTTTTCAAGGCAGCAGAGATTAGGACAATGAATAGTTAAAATGAATCTTTATTAGTGAAAACCAGTATGGTTGCACCAGTAAGATTCAATCAAGATGTGAGCTCTGGTACATGATTAAAATTCGAAATACAAAACAATGTAAAACATTATGTAGCCTAAACCATCGCTGCTAAAGTGCAATGTAGATGACTACATATAACTTGACGCGTTTCGACCCTGTGGGGTCTTCTTCAGAAGATATGTTAACTGTAAGGAAAAATGCATTTAATATATCATACAGGAAATTTAAGAAAACAATAATAGTAGCAGTAGTGAAATTATTTGTAGCATATTTACCAGACAGACTGTTTTGTACACGATCACATGACCAGAGATCCTTCCTTTAAAAAAAGGGAATCCTCATAGGATCCCAAACCTATTAGGTACACCTTGCTAGGAGCGGGTTGGACCCCCCTTGGCCTTCATTCTTGGTGGAATAGATACAACAAGGTGTTGGAAACGTTCCTCAGAGATTTTGCTCCATAGTCACATGATCACATCACGCAGTTGCTGCAGATTTGTTGGCTGTACATCCACAATGCCGAATCTCCCGTTCCCAGGGCTGCTGTTAGAAATCACGGGGCCCCCTACAGCCTACCTGGCAGGGCCCCCCCAGGCCCCCACCCCCGAAATATAGCAAAACAATATTTTCACAAAAAAATCATTATTAGCAGACACAAACATAGCAGAGAACCTGTGTGAATTAGCCCTTTTTTAAAATAGTTTTGTACAATCTTTAAACTTTTTTTTATAATTTAAAATTTTTGTATGAAACAGGTAACCTGGCAGTGTCATGGGGGCGGGGGGCAGCACATTGTCACACAGGGGGGATCAGAAGCAGGCAGAACAGGGAGGGGGAGGCATTTACAAGAACAATTCCCTGTGTCTGTGTCTCTCCCTGCAGCAGCTGCAAGCCAGCAGGAGGGAGCGAAACTGGCTTTCAGCTGCTGCAGAGAGACGCACAGGGCGTCCTTCTGTAATTGCCCCTTTGCCTGACCACACCAATTCCCTCTGCTGTCTGGGCCCCCATGTGTACCTGGGCCCCCTACAGGAGGACTGGTGCCCCCCCCCCCTATTAGAGGCCCTGCCCGATCCACCACATCCCAAAGGTGCTCTACTGGATGAGATGTGGTGAGTGTGGAGGCCATTGGAGGACAGTGACCTCATTGTCCAGCGGTGAGATGATTGGAGCTTTGTGACATGGTGCATTATCCTGCTGGAAGGAGCCATCAGAAGATGGGGACACTGTAATCATAAAGGGATGGACATGGTCAGCAACAATACTCAGGTAGGTCGTGGTGTATAAACCATGCTCAATTGGTACTAAGGGGCCCAAAGTGTGCCAAAAAAATATCCCCCCCACCATTACACCACCACCACCAGCCTGAACCGGTGATACAAGGCAGGATGGATCCATGCGCCAAATTCTGACCCCACCATCTGAATGTCGCAGCTGAAATCCAGACTCATCAGATCAGGCAACGTTTTTCCAATCTTCTATTTTCCAATGTTGGTGATCCTGTGCCAATTGTAGCCTCAGTTTCCTGTTCTTAGCTGACAGGAGTGGCACCCTGTGCGGTCTTCTGCTGCTGTAGCCCATCTGCTTCAAGGTTGGATGTGTTGTGTGTTCAGAGATGGTATTCTGCATATCTTGGATGTAACGAGGGGTAATTTGAGTTGCTGTTACAGAGTTACATAGTAGGTGAGGTTGAAAAAAGACACAAGTCCATCAAGTCCAACCTATGTGTGTGATTATATGTCAGTATCACATTGTATATCCCTGTATGTTGTGGTTGTTCAGGTGCTTAGCTAATAGTTTCTTTAAACTATTGATGCTCCCCACTGAGACCACCGCCTGTGGAAGGGAATTCCACATCCTTGCCACTCTTACTGTAAAGAACCCTCTACGTAGTTTAAGGTTAAACCTCTTTTCTTGTAACTTTAATGAGAGGCCACGTGTCTTGTTAAACTCCCTTTTGCAAAAAAGTTTTCGTCCCTATTGTGGGGTCACCAGTACGGTATTTGTAAATTGAAATTATATCCCCTCTCATGCGTCTCTTCTCCAGAGAGAATAAGTTCAGTGCTCACAACCTTTCCTCATAACTAATATCCTTCAGACCCTTTATTAGCTTTGTTGCCCTTCTTTGTACTCGCTCCATTTCCAGTACATCCTTCCTGAGGACTGGTGCCCAGAACTGGACGGCATACTCCAGGTGCGGCCGGACCAGAGTCTTGTAAAGCGGGAGAATTATTGTTTTATCTCTGGAGTTAATACCCTTTTTAACCACTTCCTGCCCGGTCAATAGCATATTGACGTCCGGGAAATGGTTCTGTTATCCTGACTGGACGTTTATTGACGTCCAGCAGGATAACATGCCGGCGCGCGCCCGTGGGGGCGCGCAGCGTGGCGATCGCGAGTGCAGCGTGTCAGTCTCCGATCGTGATAAGAAGCCTTTGTCAGAGGCTTCTTACCACGTGATCATCTGTGACCAATCACAGCTGATCATCGCGTGAACCAGGAAGTTCCGGTAAACGCCATTCCTCGGTTCGCGCTGACAGGGAGAGCCGATCACCTGCCAATCAGTGCCCAGCAGTGCCCCAACAATAAAGTGTGCCAGTGTCCACCACAGTGCCAATCACTGCCCGCCACTGTGCCAATCACTGCCCAGCAGTAACACCTGTCAGTACTTATCAGTACCTCATCATCAGTGCTTCCCATCACTGCCACCTGTCATGTGCCACCTGTCAGTGCCAATCAGTACTGCCTATCAGTGCCCATCAGTGCCGCCTGTCAGTGCCCATCAGTGCCGCCTGTCAGTGCCCATCAGTGCCACATTTCAGTGCCCATAAGTGCCACCTATCAGTGCCCATTAGTGCTGCATATCAGTGCTGCCTATTGGTGCCCATCAGTGCTGCATATCAGTGCCCATAAATTCTACATATCAGTGCCTCCTCATCAGTGCCCATCAGTGCCACTTTATCAGTGCCAACTCATCAGTGCCCATCAGTGCTGCCTCATCAGTGCCCATCAGTGCCGCCTCATCAGTGCCCGTCAGTGAAGGGGAAAACAAAATTTTATGACAGAAACTAAAAAAAAAAAAAAAATTCAAAAATGTGGGTCTTTTTTAGTTTGTTTAGTGAAAATCCCAGAAATACTCAGACCAGCCCGTCTGACACCAACAACCATGCCACGTTCAAAGTCACTTAAAGTGGTTGTAAACCCTCAGGTAGAACTTTCACCTAGAGGTAAGCCTAGATTAAGGCTTACCTGTAGGTGCTTGCAATATCTCCTTAACCTACATGGTTTAGGAGATATTTTCAAAAAAGGCTGTACCGATGTCTACGGCGCATGCGCGCCGTAGACAACTGCGCAGGCGCACTGAGAGTGCCGTTTTATGAATGGGGTCATGCCGTAAGTGGTGGCTCCCGTGCGCATGCGCAGGAGTGACGTCACGCGACTCCGGCCAGTCACAGAGCCGGAGTTCGTGGACCCCGGGAAGAAGAGGGGTAAAGATGGACGCTCGCTACTAGCGAGGAAGACCGGGACATCGCGGGCTTCTCCTGCAGGTAAAAGACACATAATGGGCTAATGAGTCCACCTGTGTGTAATTTCATCTCAGTATAAATGTAGCTGTTCTTTGAAGCCCTCAGAGGTTTGTTAGAGAACCTTAGTGAACAAACAGCATCATGATGGCCAAGGAACACACCAGACAGGTCAGGGATAAAGTTGTGGAGAAGTATAAAGCATGGTTAGGTTATAAAAAAAAGCTTTGAACATTTCACAGAGCTCTGTTCAATCCATCATTGGAAAATGGAAAGAGTATGGCACAACTGCAAACCTACCAAGACATGGCCGTCCACCTAAACTGACCAGCCGGGCACGGAGAACATTCATCAGAGAAGCAGCCAAGAGGCCCATGGTAACTCTGGAGGAGCTGCAGAGATCCACAGCTCAGGTGGGAGAATCTGTCCACAGGACAACTATTAGTCCTGCACTAGTGATGAGCCGAACACCCCCGGGTTCGGTTCGCACCAGAACCCGCGAACGGACCGAAAGTTCGAACGAACATTAGAACCCTATTAAATACAATGGATGCGAACGTTCGAATTCTAAAGTGCTAATTATAACAACTATTATGCATGTTATTGTCCTAAAAAGGGTTTGGGAACCCGGGTTCTGCACCAGGGGACATGTATCAATGCAAAAAGAAGTTTTAAAAACGGTCGTTTTCCGGGAGCAGTCATTTTAATGATGCATAAAGTGAAAAAAAAAAAGTCAAATATTCCTTTAAATATCGTACCTGGGGGGTGTCTAAAGTATGCCTGTGAAGTGCCACGTGTTTCCCGTGTTTACAACTGTCCCTGCACAAAATGACACTTCTAAAGGAAAAAAAAGCCATTTAAAACTGCTTGCGGCTTTAATGTAATGTCTGGTCCCGGTAATATGGATGAAAATCTTTAAGAAAAATGGCATAGCTACCCCATGACCCCCCCCCCTACCCCAGCCCATTACCAGCCCCTTTGGGTCTTGTATGGATATTAAGGGGAACCCCGCACATAAAATAAAAAAGGCCCTATATACTCTGAACAGCCGTATACAGGCGGTGCATACAAGACAGGGACTGTAGGTTTGTTCTTATGTAGAATCTGTTTGTAATTTTGAACAGGTACATTGTTGAAGTGTAGCTCCAGACCAAAAATCTATTTTTAAACTTTTTGGAAAACATAGGTAAGGGTTATCACCCCTGTAACATTTGTTTTGCTGTCTGTGCCCCTGTTCAGAACATTTCACCTCACTTTCCGTCCTAATGACAACTGTTTTTGAAATGTGGTGTTTTTCTTGAAACAAGGATTGCTGATAAAGCATCAGTACAGAGGAGACACCTTTCTCCCATATTTATTCTTACAGGAGAGAATTTTCCTTCCTAGTGGTAGATTTCCTCTCACTTCCTGTTGTCTTCTTGCGTTTGCAAGTAGGAGTCGTTTGTAAGTTGGATGTTTGAAAGTAGGGACCTGCCGTATATACTCTGCAGAAATAGGCCCCTTAGTTGTTGGTGTTGGCACAACACTGTAAGCACTCACAGTTACTCTTGGTTGGTGCTGGAACGCCCTGCTGTCAACTATTATATCAGGAATTTTAATTACATATAATTGTTGAACAGTGGTAGTAAAAATTGGGCCTTTGATGGTGGTGCTGGTGCCACAACACTGTAAGCCCTGACAGTTACTCTTGGTGGGTGCAGCAATGGGCCCTGCTGTGAATTATTAGATCAAGAATTGTAATTACATGCCCCTGTTGAACAGGGGCTGAAAAATTGGGCCTTAGGCACTGGTGGCACAACACTGCAACCCTTCACAGATACTGTACTTGGAGCACAGCAATGAGCCCTGTTGCAAAGTATTGCTTCAAAAATTGTAATGACACGCCCCTGTTAAACAGGGGCTGAAAAATTGGGCCTTAGGCACTGGTGGCACAACACTGCAACTCCTCACAGATACTGTACTTGGAGCACAGCAATGAGCCCTGTTGCAAAGTATTGCTTCAAAAATTGTAATTACACGCCACTGTTAAACAGGGGCTGAAAAATTGGGCGTTAGGCACTGGTGGCGGCACCCATAAACAAAAATGATCTTCCAAGCTATCATCATCAATCGTATCATTGAGGACTCGGAGGAGGAGGATAGCCAGTCAACATAACAGCACAGGCACTCAGCATCAGCATCAGTCTTGAAGGGATGTGACATTTTAAAATCAATTAGTCTGTTATATCAGCATCAGGTGTGTGGTAGCTGGTGGTGATCCAAGACTGGTTCATCTTGATGAAAGTCAGTCGATCAACCGAGTCGGTGGACAGGCGCACCCTGTGATCCGTGACAAATCCTCCAGCAGCACTGAATGTGCGTTCCGAAAGAACGCTGGATGCAGGACAGGCCAGTAGCTCAATTGCATACTGTGCAAGCTCTGGCCAGTGATCCATCCTCAAGACCCAGTAAGCCAGAGGATTTTCGGTGGGGAAGGTGTCCAAGTCTGACCTTGCCCCTAGATATTCCTGCACCATGTTTATCAGACGCTGGCGATGGTTGCTGGAACCGATCATACTTTGGGGCTGCGGACTAAAGAATTGTCTGAACGCATCGGTCAGACGGCCACCTTCCCCACCGCTCCTTCTTTGACTGGCCGAAGCCTCAGCAACTCGTTGTCCAGGACCAGGAGTTTGCAACCTCCCAGTCTCTGGGAACGCGTTGCACAGACCTTTCTGCAAGGCCTCCCGGAGTTGTCTCATCCTCTGCTCCCTCTGCGACGGTAACATAAGGTCCGCAACCTTACCCTTGTACCGTGGATCAAGGAGAGTGGCCAGCCAGTAATGGTCCCTCTCCTTGATCCGAAGAATACGAGGATCCTTCCGCAGACTTTGCAGGATCAGGGAGGCCATGCAGCGTAGGTTTGCTGAGGCATTCGCTCCGGAGTCCTCTGGGTCACTAAGGACGACATGATCCGCAGCCACCTCCTCCCAGCCACGTACAAGTCCACTGGTTTCTTGGGACTGTAAATCATCCCTAAAAGACTGCTGCTGATGATGCTGAGTGCCAGCCTCCACCTCCATGCTGACACAATCCTCCTCCTCCTCCTCCTCCTCCTCCTCCTCCTCTTCCTGTGCGATGGGTGGGACAGAAGGAACACTGTCTGGGTAAAGGGGGCCTTGAGAGGCAAGGAAGTCCTCCTCTTCCTGCCTCTGTTCTGCCTCAAGTGCCCTGTCCATTATTCCACGCAGCGTGTGCTCCAACAGGTGGACAAGAGGTACAGTGTCACTGATGCATGCACTGTCACTGCTCACCATCCTCGTGGCCTCCTCAAATGGTGCCAGGACAGTGCATGCATCCCTGATCATGCCCCACTGGCGTGGAGAAAAAAAACCAAGCTCCCCTGACCCTGTCCTGGTGCCGTAGTCGCACAGGTACTCATTGATGGCCCTCTGCTGCGTGTGCAGCCGCTGCAGCATGGCCAACGTTGAGTTCCACCTGGTGGGCATGTCACATATAAGGCGGTTCTTGGGCAGGTTCAACTCCTTTTGCAGCTCAGCCAGGCGAGCACTGGCATTATAAGATCTGCGGAAATGCACACAGACTTTCCTGGCCTGCCTCAGGACATCCTGTAAGCCCGGGTACCTGCCCAAGAACCGCTGCACCACCAGGTTAAGGACGTGAGCCACACAGGGCACATGGGTCAGTTGTCCCTGTCGGAGGGCGGAGAGGAGGTTGGTGCCATTGTCGCAAACCACCATTCCTGGCTTAAGCTGGCGTGGCGTCAACCACCTCTCGGCCTGGCCCTGCAGAGCAGACAGGACCTCTGCCCCAGTGTGGCTTCTGTCCCCCAAACACACCAGCGCAAGCACGGCATGGCATCTTTTTGCCTGCGTACTTGCGTAGCCCCGTGAACGGCTACGGAGCACCGCTGGTTCATAGGACAAACCACAGGAAGAGGCCATGGAGGAAGAAGAAGAGGAGGGGGTGGAGGAGAGAGGTGTGTCACAACCAGTAGTAGCATTTTGGAGGCGTGGCGGTGGGACAACCTCCAACACTACTGCACCTTGTCCTGAATCCTTCCCAGCTGCCAAAAGAGTGACCCAATGGGCCGTGAAAGAAAGGTAACGTCCCTGTCCATGCCTGCTGGACCATGAGTCAGCGGTAATATGCACCTTACCGCTGACCGCCCTGTCCAGCGAGGCCAAGACATTGCCTTCCACATGCCGGTAGAGAGCCGGAATAGCCTTCCGTGAGAAAAAGTGGCGTTTGGGAACCTGCCACTGAGGAACCGCACATTGCACAAACTCACGGAAGGGGGCCGAGTCTACCAACTGAAAAGGCAGCAGTTGAAGCGCTAGCAATTTAGCCAAGCTAGCATTCAACCGCTGGGCATGTGGATGGCTGGGAGTGAACTTCTTTCGACGGTCCAGCAGCTGGGGCAGGGAAATTTGCCTGCTAGAATCGGACGTCGGTGTACTGCTAGCAGAGTGGGCGCAAGTACTTGGCTGTGACACACCTAATTCTACACCTTCATTCCTCTCAGTGCATGTTTCAGAGAGGACTGAAGTTATAGTGGGGTTGGAGATCCCAGCTGATGCGGTGCAAGGAGAGGTCCGCTTTGTTCTTTGGTGTGGGTCTTTGAGGTAGGCTTGCCAACGAGCTGCATGGCAGGTCAACATATGTCTGGTCAGGCATGTGGTACCCAAGCGGCTGATGTTTTGGCCACGCGATATACGCTTGAGACATATGTTGCAAACAGCAGCTGTGCGATCTGATGCACTAGCCTCAAAAAAGGCCCACACCAAAGAACTTTTTGAATGACGGGCAGAGGCAGCGCCCTGCACAGGCGGAGCTCTGCGGTGTGATTCCGTCGGTGTACTGCCCTTACGCTGGCCACCAAAGGGCATCCTGCCTCGTTGGAGATGTGCCTCCTCCTCATCCTCCTCCTCCTCCTCTCTCCTATTAGGCACCCACGTGGAGTCATTGACCTCATCATCCCCTCCCTCCTCATCACTGGAGCCAATCTGGCAGTATGCTGCAGCTGCTGGAACATGACTGCCAGATTGGTGTCCTTCTTGAGCATCCCCTCTGTCTGCTCTCACGCTACTGCCTTCCTCTAGCTGGGTTTCATCATCAGACCCTTCGAAACGCTGGGCATCCTCCTGGAGCATGTACCCAACACTGTGCTGAAACAGTTCGGGGGACTCCTCAGGAGGAGGACATGGTGGGTCTAGGGAAGGAGTGACTGATGATTTGTCTGACATTGATACCAGGGAAGACGACGCTTTGGCAGCTGCTTTTCCAGTACCCTGAGCCTGGGTGAGAGAGGATGAGGAGGAGGAGGAGGGCTTGGTCATCCACTCTACCAAGTCTTCGGCATGATGTGGCTCAACATGTCCAGCTGCCGAAAAGAAGGACAAGCGTGTCCCATGGCCATGTGCTGATGACAATGCACCGCGTCCACGACCAGCACTGTTGCCCCCAGACACAGAGCCTGCTTGCCCTCTTTTATTGCCTCCTGACTGTCTGCCTCTCCTTGTTTGCCTTCCAGACATTCTAATAGATGGCCTGCAGGGAGATGGGAAAAAAGCAATAAGGGCTACCTTCAGGTGTCCTTCTCTGTCCCTTGAAACAAGGACTTTCACAGTGAAAGAAACTGACACTGTCCCTACCTAGAGTTTTCTATCCCTAGAATAAATGTTTTTTTTAATCACAATATAGCACAAGGACAATTCACTCAATGTCTCTCCAGGTCCCTGGAAACAAGGACTTGCAGAGTGAAAGAAACTGACACTGTCCCTACCTAGAGTTTTCTGTCCCTAGAATAAATGTTTTTTTTAAGCACAATATAGCACAAGGAAAATTAACTCACTGTCCTTACAGGTCCCTGGAAACAAGGACTTGCAGAGTGAAAGAAACTGACACTGTCCCTACCTAGAGTTTTCTGTCCCTAGAATAAATGTTTTTTTTAAGCACAATATAGCACAAGGACAATTAACTCACTGTCCTTACAGGTCCCTGGAAACAAGGACTTGCAGAGTGAAAAAAAAAAAACACTCTCCCTACCTAGAGTTTTCTGTCCCTAGAAAAAATGTTTTTTTTAAGCACAATATAGCACAAGGACAATTCACTCAATGTCTCTCCAGGTCCCTGGAAACAAGGACTTGCAGAGTGAAAGAAACTGACACTGTCCCTACCTAGAGTTTTCTGTCCCTAGAATAAATGTTTTTTTTAAGCACAATATAGCACAAGGAAAATTAACTCACTGTCCTTACAGGTCCCTGGAAACAAGGACTTGCAGAGTGAAAGAAACTGACACTGTCCCTACCTAGAGTTTTCTGTCCCTAGAATAAATGTTTTTTTTAATCACAATATAGCACAAGGACAATTCACTCAATGTCTCTCCAGGTCCCTGGAAACAAGGACTTGCAGAGTGAAAGAAACTGACACTGTCCCTACCTAGAGTTTTCTGTCCCTAGAATAAATGTTTTTTTTAAGCACAATATAGCACAAGGACAATTAACTCACTGTCCTTACAGGTCCCTGGAAACAAGGACTTGCAGAGTGAAAGAAAAAAAACACTCTCCCTACCTACAGTTTTCTGTCCCTAGAAAAAATGTTTTTTTTAATCACAATATAGCACAAGGAAAATTAACTCACTGTCCTTACAGGTCCCTGGAAACAAGGACTTGCAGAGTGAAAGAAACTGACACTGTCCCTACCTAGAGTTTTCTGTCCCTAGAATAAATGTTTTTTTTAATCACAATATAGCACAAGGACAATTCACTCAATGTCTCTCCAGGTCCCTGGAAACAAGGACTTGCAGAGTGAAAGAAACTGACACTGTCCCTACCTAGAGTTTTCTGTCCCTAGAATAAATGTTTTTTTTAAGCACAATATAGCACAAGGACAATTAACTCACTGTCCTTACAGGTCCCTGGAAACAAGGACTTGCAGAGTGAAAGAAAAAAAACACTCTCCCTACCTAGAGTTTTCTGTCCCTAGAAAAAATGTTTTTTTTAATCACAATATAGCACAAGGACAATTAACTCACTGTCCTTACAGGTCCCTGGAAACAAGGACTTGCAGAGTGAAAGAAAAAAAACACTCTCCCTACCTACAGTTTTCTGTCCCTAGAAAAAATGTTTTTTTTAATCACAATATAGCACAAGGAAAATTAACTCACTGTCCTTACAGGTCCCTGGAAACAAGGACTTGCAGAGTGAAAGAAACTGACACTGTCCCTACCTAGAGTTTTCTGTCCCTAGAATAAATGTTTTTTTTAATCACAATATAGCACAAGGAAAATTAACTCACTGTCCTTACAGGTCCCTGGAAACAAGGACTTGCAGAGTGAAAGAAACTGACACTGTCCCTACCTAGAGTTTTCTGTCCCTAGAATAAATGTTTTTTTTAATCACAATATAGCACAAGGAAAATTAACTCACTGTCCTTACAGGTCCCTGGAAACAAGGACTTGCAGAGTGAAAGAAAAAAAACACTCTCCCTACCTACAGTTTTCTGTCCCTAGAAAAAATGTTTTTTTTAATCACAATATAGCACAAGGAAAATTAACTCACTGTCCTTACAGGTCCCTGGAAACAAGGACTTGCAGAGTGAAAGAAACTGACACTGTCCCTACCTAGAGTTTTCTGTCCCTAGAATAAATGTTTTTTTTAATCACAATATAGCACAAGGAAAATTAACTCACTGTCCTTACAGGTCCCTGGAAACAAGGACTTGCAGAGTGAAAGAAACTGACACTGTCCCTACCTAGAGTTTTCTGTCCCTAGAATAAATGTTTTTTTTAATCACAATATAGCACAAGGAAAATTAACTCACTGTCCTTACAGGTCCCTGGAAACAAGGACTTGCAGAGTGAAAGAAACTGACACTGTCCCTACCTAGAGTTTTCTGTCCCTAGAATAAATGTTTTTTTTAAGCACAATATAGCACAAGGACAATTAACTCACTGTCCTTACAGGTCCCTGGAAACAAGGACTTGCAGAGTGAAAGAAAAAAAACACTCTCCCTACCTACAGTTTTCTGTCCCTAGAAAAAATGTTTTTTTTAATCACAATATAGCACAAGGAAAATTAACTCACTGTCCTTACAGGTCCCTGGAAACAAGGACTTGCAGAGTGAAAGAAACTGACACTGTCCCTACCTAGAGTTTTCTGTCCCTAGAATAAATGTTTTTTTTAATCACAATATAGCACAAGGACAATTCACTCAATGTCTCTCCAGGTCCCTGGAAACAAGGACTTGCAGAGTGAAAGAAACTGACACTGTCCCTACCTAGAGTTTTCTGTCCCTAGAATAAATGTTTTTTTTAAGCACAATATAGCACAAGGACAATTAACTCACTGTCCTTACAGGTCCCTGGAAACAAGGACTTGCAGAGTGAAAAAAAAAAAAAACTCTCCCTACCTAGAGTTTTCTGTCCCTAGAAAAAATGTTTTTTTTAATCACAATATAGCACAAGGACAATTAACTCACTGTCCTTACAGGTCCCTGGAAACAAGGACTTGCAGAGTGAAAGAAAAAAAACACTCTCCCTACCTACAGTTTTCTGTCCCTAGAAAAAATGTTTTTTTTAATCACAATATAGCACAAGGAAAATTAACTCACTGTCCTTACAGGTCCCTGGAAACAAGGACTTGCAGAGTGAAAGAAACTGACACTGTCCCTACCTAGAGTTTTCTGTCCCTAGAATAAATGTTTTTTTTAATCACAATATAGCACAAGGAAAATTAACTCACTGTCCTTACAGGTCCCTGGAAACAAGGACTTGCAGAGTGAAAGAAAAAAAACACTCTCCCTACCTACAGTTTTCTGTCCCTAGAAAAAATGTTTTTTTTAATCACAATATAGCACAAGGAAAATTAACTCACTGTCCTTACAGGTCCCTGGAAACAAGGACTTGCAGAGTGAAAGAAACTGACACTGTCCCTACCTAGAGTTTTCTGTCCCTAGAATAAATGTTTTTTTTAATCACAATATAGCACAAGGACAATTCACTCAATGTCTCTCCAGGTCCCTGGAAACAAGGACTTGCAGAGTGAAAGAAACTGACACTGTCCCTACCTAGAGTTTTCTGTCCCTAGAATAAATGTTTTTTTTAAGCACAATATAGCACAAGGACAATTAACTCACTGTCCTTACAGGTCCCTGGAAACAAGGACTTGCAGAGTGAAAGAAAAAAAACACTCTCCCTACCTACAGTTTTCTGTCCCTAGAAAAAATGTTTTTTTTAATCACAATATAGCACAAGGAAAATTAACTCACTGTCCTTACAGGTCCCTGGAAACAAGGACTTGCAGAGTGAAAGAAAAAAAACACTCTCCCTACCTACAGTTTTCTGTCCCTAGAAAAAATGTTTTTTTTAATCACAATATAGCACAAGGAAAATTAACTCACTGTCCTTACAGGTCCCTGGAAACAAGGACTTGCAGAGTGAAAGAAACTGACACTGTCCCTACCTAGAGTTTTCTGTCCCTAGAATAAATGTTTTTTTTAATCACAATATAGCACAAGGAAAATTAACTCACTGTCCTTACAGGTCCCTGGAAACAAGGACTTGCAGAGTGAAAGAAACTGACACTGTCCCTACCTAGAGTTTTCTGTCCCTAGAATAAATGTTTTTTTTAAGCACAATATAGCACAAGGACAATTAACTCACTGTCCTTACAGGTCCCTGGAAACAAGGACTTGCAGAGTGAAAGAAAAAAAACACTCTCCCTACCTACAGTTTTCTGTCCCTAGAAAAAATGTTTTTTTTAATCACAATATAGCACAAGGAAAATTAACTCACTGTCCTTACAGGTCCCTGGAAACAAGGACTTGCAGAGTGAAAGAAACTGACACTGTCCCTACCTAGAGTTTTCTGTCCCTAGAATAAATGTTTTTTTTAATCACAATATAGCACAAGGAAAATTAACTCACTGTCCTTACAGGTCCCTGGAAACAAGGACTTGCAGAGTGAAAGAAACTGACACTGTCCCTACCTAGAGTTTTCTGTCCCTAGAATAAATGTTTTTTTTAAGCACAATATAGCACAAGGACAATTAACTCACTGTCCTTACAGGTCCCTGGAAACAAGGACTTGCAGAGTGAAAGAAACTGACACTGTCCCTACCTAGAGTTTTCTGTCCCTAGAATAAATGTTTTTTTTAATCACAATATAGCACAAGGAAAATTAACTCACTGTCCTTACAGGTCCCTGGAAACAAGGACTTGCAGAGTGAAAGAAACTGACACTGTCCCTACCTAGAGTTTTCTGTCCCTAGAATAAATGTTTTTTTTAATCACAATATAGCACAAGGACAATTAACTCACTGTCCTTACAGGTCCCTGGAAACAAGGACTTGCAGAGTGAAAGAAACTGACACTGTCCCTACCTAGAGTTTTCTGTCCCTAGAATAAATGTTTTTTTTAAGCACAATATAGCACAAGGACAATTAACTCACTGTCCTTACAGGTCCCTGGAAACAAGGACTTGCAGAGTGAAAGAAACTGACACTGTCCCTACCTAGAGTTTTCTGTCCCTAGAATAAATGTTTTTTTTAATCACAATATAACACAAGGAAAATTAACTCACTGTCCTTACAGGTCCCTGGAAACAAGGACTTGCAGAGTGAAAGAAACTGACACTGTCCCTACCTAGAGTTTTCTGTCCCTAGAATAAATGTTTTTTTTAATCACAATATAGCACAAGGACAATTAACTCACTGTCCTTACAGGTCCCTGGAAACAAGGACTTGCAGAGTGAAAGAAACTGACACTGTCCCTACCTAGAGTTTTCTGTCCCTAGAATAAATGTTTTTTTTAAGCACAATATAGCACAAGGACAATTAACTCACTGTCCTTACAGGTCCCTGGAAACAAGGACTTGCAGAGTGAAAGAAACTGACACTGTCCCTACCTAGAGTTTTCTGTCCCTAGAATAAATGTTTTTTTTAAGCACACTATAGCAGAAGCACAAAACACACTGACACTCTCCCTACCTATCCTTCTCTTTCCCTAAACTAAAGGAATCCAGGTTAAGCAAGAAAGAAATAACAGTCACTGTCCCTGCCTATGCTACTCTATCCCTGCTCCGGAACACACTACACTAGGCCGCCGTGCTGGCGGCCTTTTATAGTGTGGGGCGTGTACTAAACACCCTCAGCAATAATTGGCCACAGGCATCCTGCCTGTGGCCAATCATTGCTCTCCTCGCTGCCGGCGCTGTGATTGGCCAAGCATGCGGGGTCACAGTGCATGCTTGGCCAATCACAGCGCCTGGATGACACTGCGATGGCGTAGTGCATTGTGGGCCGTTCGCGTCACTCGAATTTGGCGCGAACGGCCCAAATCGTTCGATCTTCGTCGAACGATCGAACAGCCAATGTTCGAGTCGAACGTATGTTCGACTCGAACACGAAGCTCATCCCTATCCTGCACTCCACAAATCTGCCCTTTATGGAAGAGTGACAAGAAGAAAGACATTGGTGAAAGAAAAACATAAGAAGTCCCGTTTGCAGGTTGTGAGAAGCCATGTGGGGGACACAGCAAACATGTGGAAGAAGGTGCTCTGGTCAGCTGAGACCAAAATTAAACTTTTTGGCCTAAAAGAAAAATGTTATGTGTGGCGGCAGTGCCGGCCCAAGACATTGTGCTGCCTGGTACCAAGAATTAAATGCTGCCCCCCCCCAAAAAAAAATCACGCCCACCAAATACCCCACATTCATTATTTTATATCATGATAACTAAAGTGGACCTGTCATGGCTCTATACATGTAAAGGAGTATAAAAGGACCTGTGCGTGGCTGGTGGCCGCGATCGCTCCAGAGAGCCAGAACGGGGATCTGTTAATGTAAACAGACAGATCCCTATTCTGACAGGGGAGGAGAGACAGATCTGCTCTTCCTAGTGATTAGGAACAGAGATCTCTCTCCTCCTACAGTCAGTCCCATCCCCCCCAGTTAGAAACACCTCCCAGGGAACACATTTAACCCCTTTCCTGCCAGTGACATTTACACATTAATCAGTGCATTTTTATAGCACAGATCGCTGTATAAATGTCACTGGTCCCAAAAAAGTGTCAAAAGTGTCTAATCTGTCCACCGCAATGTCACAGTCTAGCTAAAAATCGCAGATCACCAGACCCCGCTACACTAGTAAAAAAAAAATAATAATAATAAAAATGCCATAAATCTATCCTCTATTTTGTAGACGGTATAACTTTTGCGCGAACTAATCAATATACACATTGCATTTTTTTTACCAAACATATGTAGAAGAATACATATCGACCTAAACTGATCAAGAAATGTTTATTTTTATTTTATTATGCTCCACTAGACCCTAGTCTCTTTATTGGCTACAGCCCTTAACCCTTCATGGATTTGCTTTTGGAATTAACTCTTCACGGACTATGTTGTGTTCTTTTTGGACTCTGCATTAGTTTTCTTTTTAATTAATTTTTCATATATTAATTTTTCACATTTCAAGGTTTAACATTTATTTCACACATGGTTTTAACCACATAGCGCTGCACATTTTTTGAACACATGTGACCTATCTGACCCCTACACTGACCCCCTGACACACCTACGTGACACATGCACTGATCCACCTGACTCCTACTTCCTGCACTACTCACATTACACTGACCCACCTGACCTACATGACCATTACCCTGACCCCTACCCTGACCCCTACCCTGACCCCTACCCTACTCACATTACACTGACCCACCTGACTCCTACTTCCTGCACTACTCACATTACACTGACCCACATGACCATTACCCTGACCCCTACACTGACCCCTACCCTGACCCCTACACTGACCCCTACTTCCTGCACTACTCACATTACACTGACCCACCTGACCTACATGACCATTACTCTGACCCCTACACTGACCCCTACACTGACCCCTACCCTGACCCCTACCCTGACCCCTACCCTACTCACATTACACTGACCCACCTGACTCCTACTTCCTGCACTACTCACATTACACTGACCCACATGACCATTACCCTGACCCCTACACTGACCCCTACCCTGACCCCTACACTGACCCCTACTTCCTGAACTACTCACATTACACTGACCCACATGACCATTACCCTGACCCCTACACTGACCCCTACCCTGACCCCTACACTGACCCCTACTTCCTGAACTACTCACATTACACTGACCCACCTGACCTACATGACCATTACACTGACCCCTACACTGACACCTACACTGACCTACCTGACACCTACCTCACTCCTACATCCTGCACTACTCACATTACACTGACCTGACAGCAACACTGACTATTACACTGACTGACACATACACTGACCCACCGACCTTACACCTACACTGACCTACTACACAGACCCACCTGACTCCTACAGTAGGAGTCCTACTTCCTGCAGTACTCACACCCGACCCCCTCCCCACAGCTCGGTGCAAATCCATCCTTTGAGTCCTCCTTACCTTTGTCTGCTCTTCACCAGGACTCTCCTCCGGACCTCAGCACTGGATGTGCAGAACTGCTTTGGCGTCCCAACTTCCCCCCAGCGCCATCCACCCGCAGCCCGCTCCATGGTGTCAGACGCTGCACGCCTGCACCTCCATGATCCCATCTCCACCGCGCCGTAACAAAGCAGAGGGACAGGCGGAGGCGAAGACAGCTCACACTTCCAGTGCTTGTCTCCCGCCACCATGTTCGTGTTTCCCGGCGCACTGTGATTGGGCGTATGGCGGTCATGTGCGGAGGCGGGACTTCTAGAGCGATCGCTGACAGGCCAGCCCCACGCCGCACATGACCCCCATTCGTCCAATCACAGGGCGCCGGACACTAAACATGGCGGCTGGAAAATCGGGGACACAGGAAAGGAAAATCAGTAGGAGACACGGAATGTCGCTGGCTGACGGGCGGCAATTTGCCGCCCCCCTTAAAGTGCCGCCTGGGACCGGGGTACCATCGGGTCCCATGGTAGGGCCGGCCCTGTGTGGCGGAAAACTAACACTGCACATCCCCCTGAAAACACCATCCCCACCATGAAACATGGTGGTGGCAGCATCAGGTTGTGGGGATGCTTTTCTTCAGCAGGGACAGGGAAGTGTTTCAGAGTTGATGGGAGGATGGATGGAGCCAAATACAGGACAATCTTAGAAGAAAACCTGCTATGCAATGTACACACAATCGGAATTTCTGATGAAAAAAGTCAGACGGAGTTTTTTCATTGGAAATTCCGACCGTGTGTGGGCCCCATCGGGCTTTTTTCCATTGGATTTTAGAAATAGAACATGTGTTATTTTTTTTCCGATGGAAAAAAATCCTATGGGAAATTCCGATCGTCTGTGTGGAACTCCATCTGAGAAAAATCCACGCATGCTCAGAATCAAGTCGACGCATGTTTGGAAGCATTGAACTTCATTTTTCTCGGCTCGTCGTAGTGTTGTACGTCACCACGTTCTTGACGGTCGGAATTTGGTCTGACAGTGTGTATGCAAGACAGATTGAAGACAGCTTGAACGGAATTCCAATGGAAAATTCCATCAGATTTTATCCCATCGGAAATTCCGATCGTGTGTACAGGGCATCAGAGTCTGCAAAAGACTTGAGACTGGGGCGGAGGTTCACCTTCCAGCAGGACAACAACCCTAAACATACAGCCAGAGCTACAATGGAATGGTTTAGAGCAAAGCATATTCATGTGTTAGAATGGCCCAGTCACAGTCCAGACCTAAATCACATTGAGAATCTGTGGCAAGACTTGAAAATTGCTGTTCACTGACGCTCTCCATCCAATCTGACAGAGCTTGAGATATTTTGCAAAGAACAATGGGAGAAAATTTCCCTCTCTAGATGTGCAAAGCTGGTCGAGACATCCCCAAAAATACTTGCAGCTGTAATTGCAGAGAAAGGGGGTTCTACAAAGTAGTGACTCCGGGGGGCGCCATACAAATGCCCCCCACACTTTTCACATATTTATTTGTAAAAATTGTTGAAAATAATAGGGCAGCACAGTGGTGTAGGGGTTAGCACTTTCACCTAGCAGCAAAAGGGTCGCTGGTTCGAATCCCGACCACGACACCATCTGCCTGGATTTTGCATGTTCTCCCTGTGCCTGCGTGGGTTTCCTCCCACACTCCAAAGACATGCTGGTAGGTTAATTGGATCTTGTCCAAATTGGCCCAGTATATATGTATATATGTGTGTACGACTGTGTGTCCCAAGCGTGTCGAGATCCTACGGGGTAAAATGACCGCACCAGCCAAGCAGACACTGGCTGCAAAAAGCGCCTAGAGGCGATTCAGTTCGCATGTGAGCGCTATACAAGTCATTCATTCATTCATTTTCTTTCCACTTCACAATTCTGACCGTTGGTCTATCACATAAAATCCCAATAAAATACATTTACGTTTTTTGGTTGTAACATGACAAAATGTGGAAAATTTCAAGGGGTATGAATACTTTTTCAAGGCACTGTAGATAAAAGAGTTGTTTGTATATATATACCATCTGGATCATGTAATTCATTATCTGTATTGACGTCACCCAGCTACACCCAACACGGTGCGTCATCAGCTTACATTACTTTATCAGGGGGTGTCACCTGGGGTTTTTCTGTGCTACTGTGTTCCATATTTCTTTTATTGCTCCTTTTACTACTTTGGTGTCTTCTCTCTCTGCCTGTATTGGACAGATTAAAAGTCATTGGTGAGGAACAACAGCATTAATAATCTTGCTTAGTTTGCAAACTTCCTATCAAACAGTACCTGATCTCACAAATGTTATTTTGGCAGAACGGGCACAAATTCCCACGGGCACACTTCAATGTCTTGTGGAAGGCCTCCCCATCAGAGTGGAGGCTGCTATGGCTGCAAAGTGGGACAACTACATTTCAATGACCATGGTTTTGCAATAGGAAGTCCAACAAGCTCATATAGGCCTCACGTGCGTAGACGCTTAGCAGTGCATGCCGCGTACAGCTCTTCAGGTCTGGTATGGATATTAAGAGGAACCCTGCGCCAATTTAAAAAAAAAATGGCATAGGGTCCCCTAAAATCCATACCAGACTTTTAAGGGGAACCCTGCCTTCGCCAAAATGTAAAAAAAAATTGGCGTAGGGGTCCCCCCAAAATCCATACCAGAGCATGCAACCTGGCAGGATACATGCCCTCAACATGGTGGGATGGGTGCTTTGGGGCAAGGGGGGCTCTGTGGCCCCCTACCCCAAAGCACCTTGCCCCCATGTTGATGGGGACAAGGGCCTTATCCCCACAACCCTTGCCCGGTGATTGTGGGGGTCTGCGGGCAGGGGGCTTATCGGAATCTGGAAGCCCCCTTTAGCAAGGTGAATTGGTAATGGGAACATTGTACCCCTACCATTTCACAAAAAAAGTGTCAAAAATAGTAAAAAAGACAGGAGTAACTTCGGGACAAGTCCTTTATTAAAAAAAAAAAAAAAATGTCTAGCAATATCCATTCATCTTCTATTCCACCGCCCAAGACGAAAAAAAAAAAGCCGCAACAGCTCCGCCTCCATAGGAGGCTCCCGCTGACGCTTCTCTCACTCTGACAGCTGTTATATAGCTGAGGGCGGGGCCACCCGGTGAAGTAAACGGGTGACCCCGCCCCCCTCTGACTCCACTGATGCGACTCGAACATCGGGCTCATCCCTACTAAACACCAAAACAGCCATTGACACGGGTAAATGCCACCTACAGCCATTCACTTTTATTGGTGGCCGTATGTGGCACGTGTGGCTCTCCGGGTGCCAGAAAGCAACAGCGACTTTACCCCCTTAATCATACAGGAGATGCTAAGCGTTTGTGGGCATGAGGCCATAGATGTGATGATTAGGTATTCACAAATGCTTGGCGTGCATGCTAGGACCCGTTCTTATTTGTAAAACTGCCAATCAAAGTAATAGGCCAATAGGAAGACAAGGCAGTTGGGGGGGGGGATAGGTAGACTTTTACAGGAAACGTCAAGACCTGCATGAGACTTGAGCCGACTATATCTCGGGATCTATTGACCATTTTGTCATGTGATTTTCTCTGATGGTAAACTCTACTTATGCTTTAGTTGAATGGCCCAGCCTGGTGTCAGGATCACATAAAGGATTATGTTATATTTAGTTAATTAAGAAGTTAAGGCCATTTGTACAATGCGTTGGGCTCCCACTGACAGGTTTATGTGTCTTTATGCAGATAAAACATCCCAATCTACAATGGGAGAGCATAACGTGTGAATAATAATTGGCCGGGTCCACATTTTGGAATTAGCAGCACTAAACCAGAGTCTCCTTCATCTATTATTTATCCTATGGCATTGTAGCTGTCTGCATTAAATGGGATAGTAAATCTTACATGAGTATTGATTATAACTTAATATCATCCATTACATACAGGCCATTTGTAGAGGACAATAGCCAACCAGTAACATCAAGCATTTAATTAGTGGAAAGACATCTCCGTGATACATTTTAATGCACAGGACGATTTGCTTACATATTGCCAATAATAAGAGGTGTTTCCCTCCTGGCAGCCAGATAAAAGACTCGCATTACATGTTATGAAGCCGTTCCACATCATCATCTGAGAGCCGCTAAGAGCTGAGGAAGCAAAATATGAAGTCAATTATTTATGGCCATCCTTTTAGGATTATGAGCCATTCCACATGTGATCATGTTCATTCAAGTATCAGAAGACTCATAAAACCATATCGCCTATGAAAATAGATTGTAAAAATGGCAACATGTACCGGAAGAGTATTCTTCGAGATTGTCTGTCTACCTGTGACCTTCCCTGGCCTTCCTTCCTTCCCTCCTTCCTTCCATTTTTCTCTTTCTTTCTTCTAGTCATTTTTTCTCTTTCTTTCTTTCTTTCTCTTTCTTTCTTTCATTTCTTTCCCTTCCCTGCTTTCCACATTCCTTCCATTCTTCCTTCCTTCCATTTTTCTCTTTGTCTTTCTTTCATCTTGACATATTTTCTTTCTTTCTTCCCCTTCCCTCCTTCCTTCCATTCCCTCCTTCCTTCCATTCTTCATTCCTTCCTTCCCTTCCTCCCTTCCCTTCTTCCTTCCATTTTTCTCTTTGTCTTTCTTTCATCTTGTCATTCTTTCTTTCTTTACTTACTTTATTTCTTTCCCTTCCCTGCTTCCCTGCTTCCTTTCATTCCCTCCTTCCTTCAATTCTTCTCTTTCTTTCTTCTTGTCATTTTATTTATTTATTTCTTTTTAGGTAAGATTTTTTTTTTTGCGATTCCATAGTTGTGCATCATTTTAAGATTTGACATGTTTTATCTTTTGTCTTTTTCTTTCTTTCTTTCTTTCTTTTCCTGCTTCCCTCCTACCTTTCATTCCCTCCATTCATCCTTCCTTCCATTTTTTCTTTTTTGTCTTTTTCTTTCTTTCTTTCTCTTTTTCTTTCTTTCTTTTCCTTCCCTGCTTCCCTCCTTCCTTTCATTTCATTCTTCCTTCCATTCTTCTCTGTCTTTCTTTCAGATTGTAATTTTCTCTTTCATTGTCATTTTATTTCTTTCTTTCTTTTTAGGTACCATTGTTTTTTGCGATTCCATAGTTGTGCATAGTTTTAAGATTTCATATTTTGTCTTTCTTTCTTTCTTTCTTTTCCTGCTTCCCTCCTTCCTTTCATTTCATCCTTCCTTCAATTCTTCCTTCATCCCTTCCATTGTTCTCGTTGTCTTTCTTTCAGCTTGTAATTTTCAATTTTTTTCTCTTTCTCTTTCTTTCTTTCTTTTTTCTTTTTCTTTCCCTGCTTCCCTCCTTCCTTTCATTTCCTCATTGCTTCCATTCTTTTGTTTGTGTTTTTTTCTTTTTGGCAATTTTCTTTCTTTCTTTCCCTCTTTCTCTTTTTCTCTCTTTCTTTCTCTCTTTCTTTCTTTCTCTCTTTCTTTCTTTCTTTTTAGGTACCATTGTTCTTTGCGATTCCATGGGTGTGCATAATTTTAAGGTTTTACGCGTTTCATATTTTTTTATTTGGAGCAACCCATCTCTTTATATTTTACCAAAATGTAATAATGGGGTATAATATTGTGTTTGTTTCCACTAAAATTCATAATATTTCATATTCAAATATTTATTTATTACAGGCACTTATATAGCACCGCCAGTTTACGCAGCACTTTATTCATATATATTGTTGCTTACAATCTGAGGTCCCACATTCATATATATATACTAGGGTCAATTTATGAAGGACCCAATTAACCTACCACCATGTCTTTGGGGTGTCAGAGGAAACCGAAGTACCCGGAGGAAACCCACCCAGGTTGGGATTTGAACTGACCACGCCAGTGCTGCTAGGTGGAAGTGCTAACCACTTCACCACTGTTCTGCCCAACACATGCATTTGATAAATAGCTGCACAAATAAATGTGCAACATAACATTTTTTAAACACCACCTATTCTCCAGCATCTCTGCTTTCAGAACATATATAAATTTTTGGGGGTTTACAGTAATTTCTAGCAAAAAAAGCTGATTTTAACATGTGTGCAAACAATTAAACAATTGCCCCGTAGACAAGTGGGTAATCTCAGGATGATCAATTTAGAGAAGAGTCAAGAAGCTTTGGGATTTCCATTTGCTCCTGGAGCCTAGAGTTCTGCACCAAAACTACCAACCTTGGGCTCCTGACACCAAGATCTAGCAGATCAGGACCAACATACACCAGTAACACCCCCGAATCCACCCTCAAATTTAATAGTCAAAAGCCAATGCCTGGTCAAATGGGGAAAACCTGCTCAGTTTCCTTACCAAACAACCCAACTAGACCAAGAAAAATGAAAACTGTTATAATAAACCTTCTTTTAACATCCTGAAGTTTTTTGTTTTTTTTACTCTGAACTTGCCACAAAGCATCTGTGAATTTATTTTCCAAAAATTGATGTCAGAAAATTTGAGTCCTTTTTTTAACAAGAGCGGTGCCTCCATCACTAGTCATGACTTTTGATGGCGGCTGGTAATGAATTGAGACTTCTGAGTGAATCCGATGATTGTAGCATTGATAAGTGACATATGTAGTGGATAGATGTTCTCTTTGATGTCTTCCCTTCGTTCAGATCTAAGAGTTTAGTTGACAAGCAGAATCAGTGTCTTAGTTTACATTAACGAAACATCTTTGAAATTCTGGATCTGGAAAACAGGTAAAAAAAAGAATAAACGTGAACTTTCTCAGTAGATTAGCAGGATGTGAGGCTTCATGAAGGACAGGGAATTTGTTTTGATTACTTGATGTAAAATATATATTTTAACATTAAACTGGGAATAAAACTTCCATGGCATATGATCCAAATAATGAGCCACTCAGACCAAAGATGTTCAACTCCAGCCAAGGTTTATTGTAATGATGGCATACCACTCACTTCCACCCAATTCTATGCCCCCAACACCTAAAGCAGGGCTTAATCATGGGTATCTCCATGATTAAGCCTTGCTGTGGGTGAAACATGTTGGGCACATGGCTTTGGGTGGGAGTGAGCAGTGTCCTGTCATTGCAATAAACCTTGGCTGGAGTTGAATATCTTTGGTATGCAGCCCTTTTTTTGGATGGTGGACCACAGTGGACCAAGAGCCGACTCCAGGGTCTGGGCACCAAGCTGATTGTATGGCCTGTGAGTGGAGTAAGGGGTTGGGTTCATCTTCCATGGCATATAGTTAGAGCGACCTTGATATAAGAAAACTCTACTCTACAGACTTCAGCAGTCAGGTGACCTTGGTCCCTGTAAATTTATTAATTCTAAAGTATGTCTGTTCTTCCCTATCACATCCCAGGGCTTTTGTGGAAGTTCCAACCATTTTAAAACAAAAGAACACCTAAACTTAATTTCAGGTCTCTGGGAACCTATGCTAAAACGACATTATCGTGTGTCAGTGGGAAAAATGCCTCCTCCATTGGTGTTCATTTGGAAGAATACCCCTCATACAGCAGTTATACAACTGCCAGCCTTACAACTGAATACAGTATATACTCGAGTATAAGCCAAGTTTTTCAGCACATTTTTTTTGTGCTGAAAATGCACCAGCCAGCCGTAGGTCCCCTGGACCCTAAACTTGGCACACATGTAGCCCCACTCTTCCTCTACAAGTGTGCAAAATTTTTTTGTCTGAGGGACCTACGGCCGGGGAGCACCGATTTTTCAAATCCTTCCATAGACTCCCATGTTAAACGTCATGGACACAGTGAGACATGGGCACAGTGAGGTATGGGCACAGTGAGGCATGGACATGGACACCATGAGGCAAAGTGAGGCACAGTGAGGCATGCAGATGGACACCCTAGGCTTATACTCGAGTCAATAATTTTTCACAGTTTTTTGTGGTAAAACTAGGTGCCTCGGCTTATATTCGGGTCGGCTTATACTCGAGTATATACGGTAGGTCTCTATTGTCAAGCTGCTGCCTCTACCAAACTACATTGGCTCTGAAACTATTCAGACACTACTACATGGGAGGTCAATCAGCCACAACTCAAGTTACCCCTAGCAGCCTTTGAGGGAACCCTAGAGTTTCATGGAACCCTGGTTGAGAATAGCTGTATTAAAGTGACACCTGTCCCTTCTGTACCCTCTCACTGAAAAACTCTCACATGCCATATCAGCTACCCCTAGCAGCCTTTGGAGGAACCCTAGGGTTCCATTAACCCTTCGTTGAGAATGGCTGCATTATAGTGAGAACTGTTCCCTATGTACTCTATACCATCAGAAAACTCCTACATACCATCTCAAGCTACCCCTAACAGCCTTTGGAGGAACCCTAAGGTTCCACGGAACCCTGGTTGAGAATCATAGCGTTATAGTGACACCTGTCCTTTTTGTACCCTATACCTACAGAAAAATGTCTACATATCATTTCAAGTTACCACTAGCAGCCTTTGGAGGAACCCTTTTTAAGAATGTCTGCATTATATTGGCACCTGTCCCTTTTGTATCCCATCCCACTGAAAAACTCCTAGATGCCATTTTCAGCTACGCCTATCACCCTTTGGAGGAACCCTGGTTGAGCATGGTTGACTGATAGTGACACCTGTCCTTTTTGTACCCTATCCCACTGAAAAACTCCTACATACCATTTCAAGATACCCTTAGCAGTCTCTGGAAGAACCCTAGGGTTTCATAGGACCGGGTTGAGAATGGCTGCATTATAGTGAAGCCTGTCCCTTCTGTACCCTATTGCATCAAAAAAATCCTACATACCATCTCAAGATACCCCAAGCAGCCTTTGGAGAAACCCTGGGGTTCCACAGAACCCTGGTTGAGAATGGCTGCATCCGCACCTGTCCCTTCTGCACCCTATCCTATCAAAAAACTCCTACATACCCAACTTAGCACAGTGCAGTGGATCATAGCTCTAAACTGGAGCTCTCAATTAGTCCCCTTTGTTCAGGTTTTAGTGTCAATAATTTTTATTGAAAAAATTTCCAGTACAAATACTAACATAGGTACAGTTTTACACAGATAAGAAAAACTCAGTCTGAACGTCAATACATGAAGTTGGTATTGCAGAACATTATACATAAGAGAATAACGACAAGCAAACGTAAAACCAGTACAAATCAATAAGATAAGTGCAAGTCAATAGGCAAAAAGAAATAACAACAAGGAAGAAAAAAAAAGAAACATAGAACTGTGCCAAGTCTGACTATATGTGTCTTCAATGCCCTATGTGGGCAAGGCCAGATTGAAGACCTAACTACAAAGACATTTCAAAGCAAACCTGAATGTATCGAGACATGCACACGGAAATAACTAAGGGTTATCAATATTAGTTATTATGAGCTTGAAACCAATCAATCGAAGAGCGCCAAATGGGGAGTTTAGATTGATACACCCCTTGTGAGGCTGCAGACATCAACTCATAATTAATATGCAGGTTAGTCGTTCTGACTACTTCGGTAAGGTTTGGTGTCATCGTACTTCTCCAGTTCCTAACTATATTTAATCTAGCGCTCATAAGGATATGAGAGACTATACATCTACGATTGGAGGGTATCTCCTCGATCCCTACTGATAATATGGCTAGACCTGGATTCATAGAGACAGAAGTATGTGTAATCTTACGTATAAGATCAAAGATCTGGGCCCAAAAGATTGTCAACGATGGGCAAGCCCACAGTATATGAATCAGAGAACCCCTGAGCCCACATTGTCTCCAGCATAGGGGGGGTGAGTTGGCCACGAAACCAGCTAACCTGGTGGGTGTCAGGTACCATCTCAGGAGAATTTTGTTATGGAGCTCCCACAAGTTAACACATCTAGTGGAGGTGAAAGTTACTTTAAGGGTTTAAGGGAGTATTGCCATTGCTCTGGGGAGTACTTAGACAATAAATCCAGTTCCCAGTTGGACATGGAAGGTGTTTTGTGAAAGTCAGTTTTCTGATTTAAATAGTTGTAGAAATAGGATATACCCCTTATAGAGGTAGTGGGGTTAGTGAAATACAGGAAACTCCGAATCGGTATGGAAATAGATCTATAGGGAATGGTCGCAAATAGATGCGCTATTTGCTTGTAAGTATATATCTCATTGGTTTCTAGACCAAATTCGATATGTAGTGATCTAAACGTTTTAAATGTATGACCAACAGAGAGGTCCTCTACAGTAGTAATACCCCTTGATTTCCAAGAATTAATGCGCAAATCAGGGATAAAGAGCTGCAAGCTTGAGATAGGGAGTGGTATAATTTTATTTATGGATTGGGAGGAAGGACTATTTAAGAATATCTTCCAGGCACGAAAGGGTAGCTAGTATAGTGGGTGAGCTATTGTTTGTTTTAAGCTCCTGGAGAGTGCTCGTTATGAGTAAATCAAATGTGTCGTGATTGATGGATTGTTTTTCTTTCAGTTCAATCCACCTGGGCGTAGGAGTATGTCTAAACCATTGTCTAGTTTGGGCAAGAATACCTGCGACATAGTAATCCTTCAGTACAACATGACCTACCCCTCCAGCTCTTCTGGATTTGATTAATTTCTGAAAAGCACACCTAATTTTTTTCCCCTGCCACAGATACGCATTAAGTGTAGATTGTGGTTTCTTGAACAAAGCTTCAGGAACTGGAATCGGTAAAGCTCTGAACAAATAAATGAATTGAGGCAATATTAACATCTTAAAGGCAGCAAGCCTCCCTGACCACGATAGTTCTACTTTGGTCAAATTACAGAGTTTAGTGTCAAGGCCTCGGAGGAAGAGCGTATAGTTTGCATCAAACAATTGGGAAGATCGTTCAGTTAACGATATACCCAAATACTGTATACCACTAGAACTCCAACCATATGGGATAGTCTTCTGGATTTTAGTTTTAACTCTATTATTGATTCCTAACCCAAGAATTTGGGATTTACTCTCGTTAACTTTATAATACGAAACTTGGTTAAACAGTGATAGAGCCTCATATGCTGCATCCAGGGAAGTTTAAACATTGGATAGAATCATAATAACATCATCAGCAAAAAGGCTAATGACGTGTTCAGACCCCCCGATAGAGAATCCCTCAATTTGCGGATGAGATCTAATATATATAGCTAGTGGTTCCATCAACAAATTAAAAATCAAAGGGGATAGTGGACATCCCTGACGAGTGCCATTGGTTATAGGAAAAGGGGAAGATAGTATTCCTGATAGATATACCCTAGCCAAGGGTTTGGAATATAGGGCCAAGATGGCCGACAGTATAGGTCCACCAAATCCAAATTTCTGCAGAAATTCGACCATGTATTGCCAATGTATACGGTCGAAGGCCTTCTCTGCATCCAAAGTAAGAAGCAGAGAAGGCCTACCTCTCACCTCAGCCAGATGTATGATATTAATGAGCCTTCTAGTGGCATCAGATGTTTGTCTATTTTTGGTGAAACCCGTTTGGTCGGGATGAATAAGGTTGGGCAGGATATCTACTAAACGGGTCGCTAACAGTTTGGCATAAACCTTCAAAAAAATTTTCAAAAGAAAAATCGGCCTAAAGTTTGCGGGGGAATCGGGAATCTTCCCTGGCTTTGGCAAAGTGACTACAAGTGCCTCCAGCAATTCAGGAGAGAAAGAGGCAGAGGCAGCGGCCATGTCAAAAATTTGTTTCATATGGGGAGACAAAATGTTTTTACACACCCTGTAGTATTCCCCACAGAACCCATCAGGACCTGGTGACTTATTTGTAGGTAAGGAGTCAATTATTTTCTGGATCTCCTGTACAGTAAACGGGGCGTTTAAGAAGGCTAATTGGTCAGGAGTTAGATGTGGTACGGACAGTAGTGATACAAATTTATTAATGCCCTCTGCGGTGGGTTGATAGGTTGCAGGGTCCTCTTTTAAATTATATAGAGATTTATAATACGAGCTAAATGCATCCACTATTTGTTGAGGGTGAAAACGTTTCTGCATGTATAAGAAATGGGATTTTGGTTTTACCCCTGTGACCTCTGATATTTTGCGCTAACAATTTCCCATCTCTATTACCATTGGCATAGTACGACATTTTCAGTCGTTTGCTGGCCTTTTCAAAATCATCTAACAATAAGATTCTAAGTTCATTACGCCGTTTGGAGATAGTTTGAGATAATAAAGGGGAAGGATTCATTTTATTTTGCCTATCCAAGGTGGAAATTTTGTTTGTAGTATCAATTAGTTGCTTCTGCCTCTGTCTCTTCACCCTTGCTCCTAGTTGGATACATATCCCTCTCATGAACGCTTTATGTGCATTCCATAATATGAAAGGATCCTTCACAGATCCTGCATTATTAGAAAAGAATTCAGATAATTGAGTCTGAATAGCCTTAGTATGTTCCTCCTTCTGAAGGAGAAAGGAGTTCATTCTCCATATCGGCCTCGCGTTAACAGACGACAGGTCCGACATGGAGAGAACAACGGACGCATGGTCCGACCAAGTGATGTTATTAATTGAAACCTTAGAAGACCTCAGTAAAATTTGCTGATCAACCAGAAATAGATCAATTCTAGTGTACGTTAGACGGGGAGCGGAGAAAAAAGTAAAGCCACATTCATCAGCATGAAGGCAACGCCAGGCATCAAATAGATTGTGTGTTAGGATGGACGGCATAAGGGAGGGTATCACTCTTTTAGAGCGGGAGGTAGAGTCTAGGGAAGGGTCAGGTGTAATATTGAAATCTCCACACACCACTAGCAGTCCTTTTTGGAAACAGGATATTTTCTTCATCAATTTGTTGAAGAATTTAAACTGATGTCTATTTGGCGAATAAACATTCACTATGGTGTATGTGGAGAAATTCAAATCACAGATCATGATAAGGAACCTACCCAAGGGCTCATACACAATATCATGCAATTTGAATGCTACAGTGTCTCTGATAGCTATAAGAACCCCTTTGGTCTTGGAATCTGCATTGGCAAAAAACACATGAGGGAAATTTTTATGGGAACACTTGGGTGGATTAGAGTTCTTGAAATGAGTCTCTCGCGCACAAACTATGTCACATCGGTGTGAAAGTGCTTCCTTCCACAGCGAGCTGCGCTTCGCCGGGTGGTTCAGCCCTTTAGCATTAATAGAAAGAATATTCAGAGCCATCGAGATAGAGAAGTCTGATATGTAGACAATCCTGTGTACAATTTTGTGGTGAAGTGGGGTATCCGTCCCAGTCTCTGCCACCCCTGCGGATAGCAGATATAGGAGTGTTCCCCAGTGTCAGAAGAAGAAAAAATGCTCACTAGTGGTAGATAGAAGAATAACTGTGTGAAAGGTATGTGCTGCAGAGAAGTGTGTTCCATATTGCTCACTTTGTCAGTTCCGGTTGAGTGAGGCTCTTCAATCTCGTTTTAAGATCCGTCAATCTTAATAACTTGGCATAGAGGGAGAGAAACAAAAAAGGAAAAAAAACATAACAGTAACTGAAAAATCAAAAGCAAGATTACTCTCCTTAAACAGGGCCCAGAGATTAAAATAGAAAGAACAGTCAGAGGCAGCATAAGCTGCTAGATCTGTGTGGGGGATAAGTTCGACCTAAGGTTTCACAGGGACTTATCCATCTATCAGTAACATCTGAGGGAATTTATGTGTGAGATTTAGCATTCCTCCCCGTTACTTTCCTCCACTCATTTTTAATAGGGCGCGGGGTGCTAGTAGCAGGAACATTTTCTTCTTGCTCCAGGAGAATGCCCCATTCCTTCAGCAAATCGATTACCTTCTCCAAAGAAGTGATTGTGTGCGTATGGTTATCTCTCGTCACAGTGAGTTTGGTTGGGTACCCCCACCTATACAAGATCTTGTGATTCCTAAGAACTTTTGTCACTGTGTTTAAGTTCCTCCGTTTTTGGAGTGTATATTGAGAAAGATCAGAGTAGAACTGCAGGTTTTGGTATTGCGAGGGGACCTGGTCTTGCTTCCGCATGGCTGACATAATTAGCTCCTTGACATGGAAGAAGTGGAGGCGCATGAGGACATCCCTTGGGACGTGCTCAGATAGATGTGGAGGCTTAGGAAGGCGGTGAATCCTATCGATGGTAACATCCCGATCAGTCAGATCTGGTAAAAGCGTTTTAAACAGTGTTGCAGCGTATCGGTTCAGATCAGATTGCTGGACCGATTCGGGGAACCCCTTAATCTTTAGGTTGTTCCTCCTGGACCTGTCCTCCATGTCTGCGAGCTTAGCTTTGATCAAGTCAATATCCCCCTCTCTCGCTTCATCAGCATCCACCAAGTCATTTATAGTCTCCGCATACTCCCCCATTTTTGTTTCTATGTGGTCCACCCTGCCCTCCACTGCTTGGATCTCTCTGCTGTAAGTATGCATATATGAAGCCAAGTCAGACTGAATCGTGCTGCGTAAGGACAGCAACATGTCCTTCAAAACAGTGTCAAGCACCGGTTGATTCATGGTAAGGAAGGATTCTATAGGTTCTGGCAGCTCTCTTGTGTCCTCCCCTGACTCTGAGGCCTGGCTGCACGCTGAGCTAGATCCGTTGCCATCCATCCTCGGCCTGGATTTAGCAGGGCTGCTGGTGGATGGAGAGGGAGGGCAGGGATGTTGGCTAATGTGAGAAGTGCCTTTTGGCTGCTTTTTACCTTTGGAGGAGCCTTTCCCATGAGCAGGAAATGTCTACGGGACATTTCCAAGATAAATAGGATACTTAGCAAGCAAAATGTAAGCGTACATACAGAGTGCAGGGGTCAGGAGTATGTTTTGTACAGAGTGCAGGTTCAGGAGTATATAACATACAGCGTACAGAGGTCAGGACTGGAGTGACTTTCGGGAGCTAAATCACTCAATAATACTCTGCCTGCTTCCTAAAGCAAAAATAAAAACGTCTTCTCTCTGCTCCGGCCCCTCCTGCTGTACTACTGGAGCCCAAGGAACTTTATTATAAAAGCTGGGAGCTTTCGTCCACAAATACATGAAACATATAAAGTCCTCTCTATGCCCCTGTGCCCCCAACTTGACTAATGGATGTAAGAGGGGCTTTATGGTTGTTTGACTTTGGCCTCCAGCACAAGACCCTACCCCTGCTCCAGTTCTGCTAGAACACGATTCAACCTGTTGAGGCTGACCCTTCCGCCATCTTGTGCCCTGCTCCTTGCCATAGGCATCTTCACGTCATTCCTGGCCACAGACCTTTTTATCCTGATGAAGGAATGTCCACACAATAAATAAATAGGTTCACTGCACTTTACTGGTGTTGTTGCACAACAGTCACATCACAAGGACATACAATCCCGAATTACTGACATACGCAGTCAATCACATTTAGGCCCCTTTCACACTAGGGCGGGAGGTGCGTCGGCGCTAAAGGGGCGCTATTTTTAGCTGCGCTTTACCGCCAACTTTGCAGCGCTATTTGGCCGCTACCAGTGCGGTTTTACCCCCCGCTAGTGGACGAAAAAGGGTTAAAAACCACAGCAAAGCGCCTCAGCAGAGGCGCTTTGCCGGCGGTATAGCTGCGGTGTCCCGTTGCTTTCAATGGGCAGGAGCGGTGGATGAGCGGTAAACACACCGCTCCTTCACAGCTCCAAAGGTGCGGCTAGCCGGACTTTTTTTACCGTCCTGCTAGCGCACCGCTCCAGTGTGAAAGCCCTCGGGCTTTCACACTGAAGAAACAGCAGCCGCTGTTTCAGGTCGGTTTGCCGGCGCTATTTTTAGCGCAATAGCGCCTGCAAACTACCCCAATTTGAAAGGGGTCTTAGTGGATGGTCTTCAGTAGTCACAGGTGAAAGCATTTGCAGCACCTCAACAGCCATCTCCCTACAGCAGGGGTGTCCAAACTTTTTTCAAAGAGGGCCAGATTTGATGAAGTGAACATGCTTGAGGGCCGACCATTATGCCTGACATTCTTTAAACCATTAAAATTTGGTCGAAGTGTGTTCGTTCGAACACCAATACATTGCCCAAAACAAATTCTCTTGCCCTTGTGGCTGTGTGTGGTGAATACATGAGCTTAGGCGTGTTATTTGGATATACCGTATTTATCGGCTTAAAACACGCACTTTAACTTTAAAAAGGAAGTTTGAGGAAGAAATATTAAATTTTAAATAAAGAACTGTGAAGCAAAAAAAGGGTCAGTGCCCATCAATAAAGCCTAATCAGTGCCCATCTGCAGCCTCACAAGTGTCATAATTGCAGCACCCACCGTATTGCCATGAATGCAGCACCCACCATATTGCCATGATTGCAGCACCCACCATATTGCCATAATTGCAGCACTCACCATATTGCCATGATTGCAGCACCCATCATATTGCCATAATTGCAGCACCCACCATATTGCCATAATTGCAGCACCCATCATATTGCCATAATTGCAGCACCCACCATATTGCCATAATTGCAGCACCCACCATATTGCCATAATTGCAGCGCCCACCATATTGCCATGATTGCAGCACCCACCATATTGCCATAATTGCAGCACCCACCATATTGCCATAATTGCAGCACCCACCATATTGCCATGATTGCAGCACCCACCATATTGCCATGATTGCAGCACCAACCATATTGCCATAATTGCAGCACCCACCATATTGCCATAATTGCAGCACCCACCATATTGCCATGAATGCCACACTCCATTGCCATTAATGCAACACCCACAGTGCCATGAATGCAGCACCAACCATATTGCCATTAATTCAGCACCCACATTGACATGAATGCAGACTCACCATTCGTCAGTGCAGCCTGATTCACGTCCATCTGCAGCCTTGAGGAGACAGGGAGGGGGCAGGACGAGCGCCAACAGACATACAGGAGAAATTCCTGTTTTCTCGACTGCCTTTTTAATTGAAAGTCCCGCCTCCTGTGATGGACAGAACAGTTGTCCAATGGCAGCGCAGGAGACGGGACTTCCTTTTACACAGGATGCCTGTAAACAGGAAATACTCCTGTATCCTGTACGGCACTTGTCCTGTCTCCTCCAAGGCAGCAAGCATTTATATATTTTGTGCCCCCCGGCGCTCGGGGATTCGTTGGGGGCCACAAAAGATATATATGTCAAAATTATCTGGCGGGTCGTCCGAAACCGGATCGCGGGCCGCGATTGGCCCGCGGGCCGGACTTTGGACATGCCTGCCCTACAGTATTTTCCTCCACCCGGGGTCAATAGTACTCACAGGACTGTGCTAAGGTAATATCTACTTGCCGACCACCTAACTATAAATATACATCCTTACTTAGAAACTGATCCGGTGCGACCGATGGCTAGGCAGTAAGTCGAGTGAGGGAAAAATAGCCCTCACTCAGCTCTATGTCCTTGGGAGACTGAAGAAACATCTGATGTCACTTCCTGTTCTCGGGCAGACAGAATTTTTTTTTTTCTTTTAAGGGCAAAAGTTATTTTTTATTTTTTTGCATTTAAAGGTAAATGAGAGATCTGGGGTCTTTTCGACCCCAGATCTCTCAATAAAGAGCACCTGCCATCCTTGTTACGATTACAAGGGGTGTGTACATTCCTTGTAATAGGAATAAAAGTGATAAAAAAAATTAAATGGAATGGAAAAAATAAAAGGTAAAGTAAATAGGAAAAATGAAAGCGCCCCATCCCTCCGAGTTTGTGAGCAGAAGCAAATGCATACGTAAGTTGCACCCACATACGTAAACGATGTTCAAACCACACATGTGACCCGCGACTGTTAGAGCAAGAGCAATAATTCTAGTGCTAGACCTCCTCTGTAACTCTAAACAGGTAACCTGTAAAAATTTTTAAATTGTTGCCTATTGAGATTTTTAAGTACCGAAAAACCGTCGCCATTCCATGACTGTGCGTAACTTTAAAGCATGACATGTTAGGTATCTATTAACTCGCCGTAACATCAACTTTCAAATTAGGCTACCTTTACTGTTTTCTTTTTAAATTCATTTGTGACGAGAGTCACTTTTGGGCGCAGGGTGACCAAGAAAATAATGAACCCTGAGAATATGATTGGATTACTTCAAATGGGGGGAGTAATATTCATTAACAATATCTCTCAAGAAATATGAAGATTTTATCCCCTGTACACTGTGAGGTCTATGACCAGGAAGTATAAAGCTCTGTACACACGATCGGATTTCCTATGTGTAGCGGGGTCTTTAAATTTAGTTGGGGTACACCTGGGGGTAGTGTGACCCAGGTGTGTAATTGTGAAAGGTTCTGGACCCCTTTTGTAATTCGTGGAGGATTGGGTGGTGTATTATTCTCCTTGGCCTGTGGGTGGCGGGGTACCTACAGGCTCAAGGTAGAATCACTGCCGCGGTGCTGCCCTTTTTGTCCCATCCTAGAGATGGTACGGCTGGGGCGGGGAACCCGCCGTGGTGTTGAAGGGAGGAGATAAAGGGGGGCAGACGCCCTCGCCACGAGGTCTTCGAGGATTTTCTCTTCACGCACCCAGGCACCTTAGGCTTGGGTGCGGGCGGTTAAAGGTTCCGGCCCAGGCGCCCTAGGCCTGACCGGAATGAAGTTGGGGTCCATCCCAGGCACCTTCAGCCTGGGGTGAGGTACTATATCGTAGGCCTGGGGCCCAGTAACTTCGACTGGGTCCCGCGAGGGCGAAGTGATCCGAGGGTGCCACCTTGCGAGGGGACCCGCATCTGAGGTGAGGAGGCCGGGGAGGTCACCCGTCCGGAGATTCCGGAGCAGCATCAACCCGGTGACGGATGGGCCTCTGGTAACTCCCTTAGAGGGTCATCTTCCCCTGATAGGGGCCGCAACGCAGCGAAGGTACTCCCACCTATGTTCTATGGAGTTGCTGGTAGAGATTTACAAGTTCTATGTTCTGTGCTAAGCAAAGCTGCTATAACCCCTGATGAAACCACAGGGGTTTAGATTGAAATCAGGATAGTGCCTCGGCCTGCTCATCCCACCGTTTCCATTATGTTATGGGTCGCAACTAATCGGCTGTGAAAGAACTGTTTGTTGTGGAAGTATAATAAACAAGTGTTGGACCCCGCATCGGTGTATGGACTCTGGTTAGTGGGAGCAAGGGAGGTTTCAGCATAGCAGGACTGAGCTTCATAACTAACACACATTGGCCCGAGGAATGTACTGATACTGGCCTTCACCTCACCCACAGCTATGGGGAGGACATGGGCCGTAGCGCATCTCACCCTGTCACGTGACATACCCCTAGCGAAAGGAGATGGGGTGAGGCCGCTACATATGGATTCTAATCCGATGGATTGTTCCATCGGAAATCCGATGAAGATGACTTCCATCAGTCTTGCCTACACACCATCAGTCAAAAATCCGACCGTCCAAAACGCTGTGACATAAAACACTCCGACAAGCCGAGAAAAATGAAGTTCAATGCTTCTGAGCATGCGTCGACTTGATTCTGAGCATGCGTGGGTTTTTTGTCCGATGGAGTTCCACACAGACGATCGGAATTTGCTATCGTTTTTTTTGTCCATCGGATAAATTTAAAACATGTTCTATTTTTTCTCACCGATGGAAAAAAGACCGATGGGGCCCATACACGATCAGTTTGTCCGATGAAATAAGTCCATCGGACTGTTTTCATCGGTAAAATCGATCGTGTGTACAGGGTTTTACTCCTAATATGGGCATTCCAGGAAGTTCAATGTAAGAGATCGACCGTCTATTGCTTAACGATGTTGCTTTTGTCTGGATAAGTAAATCGTGTTAATCTTGTCTGAGGCAGCTTTCCCTTCCCCTATTATTAAGTGTGCTAATGAACTCATCTGTTGTCTGCTAGGGGAGGTATTGACACTCAAAACAATGTGTATTGGGGGCTCGTTATGTAACCATTGTGTGATGTTGTGGGTGGATCGGGGTCATTGTTCATGTGGTGCCTGCAGTATTCTCAAGTGTATTTTACTGGGATTTTATGTGAAAGACCAACACAAAGTGGCACATAATTGTGAAATTGAAGGAAAATGATAAATGGTTTTCATTTTTTTTTACAAATAAATATGTGAAAAGTGTGGGGGGGGGGGACATTTGTATTCAGCCCCCTTTACTCTGATACCCCTAACTAAAATCTAGTGGAACCAATTGCCTTCAGAAGTCACCTAATTAGTAAATAGAGTCCACCTGTGTGTAATTTCACCTCAGTATTAATACAGCTGTTCTGTGAAGCCCTCAGAGGTTTGTTAGAGAACCTTAGTGAACAAACAGCATCATGAAGGCCAAGAAACACACCAGACAGGTCAGGGATAAAGTTGTGGAGAAGTATAAAGCAGGGTTAGGTTATAAAAAAAAAATATCCCAAGCTTTGAACATCTCATGGAGCTCTGTTCAATCCATCATCCAAAAATGGAAAGAGTATGGCACAACTGCAAACCTACCAAGACATGGCCGTCCACCTAAACTGACCTCGATCCTAGGTGGACCCCAGCCAAAGGTGCTGGGCCACCAGGCCTCCACTGCGGCTCCTGGGCTTACATACCCAGGGCAGACAGGAACAGCATGGTAGTACCTCACCCTGGGCTAAAGGTGCCCAGGATGGAACCGGAACACCCGCTCCTGGGCCTAAGGTGCCCAGGGCGGACAGGAACACACTCCCTGGGAGTAGGACTCCCGACGACCGAACCCCCCAAACAGGCAGCGTCTGCCCCTTTTATATCCTCTCCCAGCATGCCCAGCAGGTAGACCACACCCACCGTATGGCTGCTGAGAGGGGACACACAAGACACAGCACTGTATCAGCGGTTCAACCCCAACCTACTATGGCAGCGCCACCTGTAGGCCACAGGGAACTGTACACCAACACTCTCCCTGTGGATAGAAATGGTTGTAAAAACCCTGACAAATTAGGGTGTTTGAGCAAACTACCTCTCAAACACTTTCCCTAAATTGAGGACCCCACTACATATATATATATATATATAAATAATTCTTAGGGGTTCTAAGTAATTTTCTAGCAAAAAATACAGATTTTTACTTAAAACAACAAGTGTCAGAAAAAGGCCCGTTAGCGAGTGGATACGTGGATTTGCAAAGGCATTTGTGGCTTCTCTGTGGCTATTTATGAATATATTTACATGAAAATATTTGCGCCCGGATGTTCAGCTTTAAAAAATAAATAATACTAATAATTTTAATGATATACTGTATATATGAATACAGAGCTGCAGTAATAATTTGCGTCTTTTGTACCAGCCCGGAGTTCAGCTTTAGGATCAAATAGTAAACAGCCGAATAATCAAAGCTACGACTTATCGGGGGGGGGGGGGGGGGGACATAACGCAGATTCCCGGTAAAGGAAACACAGGTGTCGCCGCAGGTGGGAAGGTTTAAATCTCACCTTCATCTGAGTGGCGGCGGAGCCAAATCTCTGCCGTTGCGAGGGGGGCTTCTATGCGCGGCAATAAGCCATATTCCGATAACGGCTTTCGGCAGACTAACAAACGACACTATTCGAGCTCTAATTGGTAATGAAATCCTCGTCTTCCCCCTAATTATAATGGAAATGAGATGCCGGGAAATGCTACGAGCCGCACACGCGCCCAATAAGAAACATCTTGCAACAACTTAATCACTACATTATTATCATTTATATGACCCGATCCAGACTATGATATTTTTACAGTCTCGGGTCATCTGCATCTAAATAGATGTTTTAGAAAACATAATACAAGAAGCGGCGGGGAGCCGCCTGTACAGAGACGAGCACGGCGGCGACGGCGGGGAAAACTTCTACATCAAAAAAAAAAGCAAAAAAACGCACAACACCTGGGGAACGGGGAACAAGAAATCATCGTAAATTCATTTTTCCATCCACGGCTGTTTAAGTATTTATGTGAACAATGTATTTAGAACGTTTTGTGGGGGAATAACGTACGGCTTGTTCCTGGAGGCGGGCCGAGAATATAGACGCCGCTATTGATCATCGTGTTTTCATTTTGTTTTGCAAAAAGAAAAAAGAAAAAGTTCATTGATTAAAGGCTAAATAACTCTTGTACTTGCAGCAGTTCACTAATTAGATAAGAGGAATGGTCTGGGCCTAGACCTGGTAATACTTCAATTGATGGAATATTAAATCAGCTCTGAGTGCTGTTTTTCTGAGTAGTCAATGTCCAGAGTTTCAATCTCCATGCAGCCTTCTACTATGGAGGAAGAGGTTCACGGAGAAGGCTCTACACGATTTTCCAAAAAAAGTCTGAATAGTTACAATAAAATTGAATGGAAGAGCGTTAGGAGGGCTGAAAGCTTACAGTGAAATAGAGAGGGACAAGTGATACAAAAAGTAATAACTCTGCAGTGATGAGTTGATAGGAGAATTAAAAGTTCAGTTGTTGGGTGGAGGTGAGATAGGCTTCCCTGAAGAGATGGGTTTTCAGGGATTGCCTAAAGGTAGACAAAATAGCAGGAACTGGATCTCCTGGCGGCACTGAGGTTCTTAGACCAGAAGGTTGTAGTTCCAGTGTCAACCAGCAGGTGTCTCCCAGCAGATCCCAGCAATTAGTCGTCACCTGATGTTGGCTGCTGAGAGGGTATTTAGTCCCTCCTCTGCATTTCCCTCTTGCTTTAGTTGGTTTGCCTGCTAGCCAGATACCACTTGCTGATTTATCCTGAACCTTATTCCTGCCTGATCCTGCTCCTGTCCTGTACCTGTACATACCTGCCAACCATACCTCCCAATGTTTTGAGATGGGAACGAGGAACACATATTAGCACATGTATGTAGACATAGGACACACCCCCTGTCACGCAACCTTAAAGGGGAATTATACAAAAAAAAATATTAGTTAAAGGGGATGTAAACCCATTTTTTATTTTATTTTTTTGCTGTCACAATGTAGTGTATAAGATTTCCTATCATCTGTGCCCAGTCTTGCCACAAAGAGTTAATCCAGCTCTGGGCAATCCTCTTTTCTTTTTTCAGTAAGATAAACAGACAAACAGGAGAACTTTTGTCCGTTCCGCCCCCTTGCTGTGAGTGACAGGTTATTTACATATCTCATGCACTAGGCCTGAGACAGGCATTATTTTTTTATTCCTACCCCCACTCCTTTTCTGAAGTCATGAGGTTACTTTTCTGGATTTTGACTGGATGTTAGTGATCATAGCAGAAGTTCAGTGTAAGGAATACACATGAGAAAATGCATGTTGACAAGGGAAGTGTAGAGGTGGGCGGGGAGTCTACTGACATCACGACTCCACCCACCGAGCTCCAGACAACAGATCCACCCACAGAATCTGCAGTTTTTCAGTTCTTATAACAGACAGAGAGGAAACATTTGACAGATAAGGATACATGCAGGAGGCCTCTATATCCTTATAGATCAGCACTATGGCAGTAGTTTAGAAAGGATGAGAGTGGGTTTACATCCACTTTAAGCCCACAAGTGCTTTTTTTACCACTATTCATTTATGTTGGCTTTTGAAATTTACAAAGGCAGAAATTTAGAAATCGGATGAATGGTTTAGCACTAGGAAACACTTTTTGAAGGATAGAATGTGCATTTTATATACAACTATATAGATTAGACCAAAATGAGGGACACATGAGGAGGAAAGAGGGACAGAGGGACTTTGTTCCAAATCAGGGACAGTCCCTCGAAATCAGGGACAGTTGGGAGCTATGCTTCCAACCTCCCTCTGTTGCCAACCACATCTCTGCCCTATGATTCTGTACCTTGTTGCCCGCCTGCTGCTGACCTCAGCTATCCCTGTGACCACGCTTCTGTTCCCAGCTCTGAGTGCACACGGCATTCTTAGCAGGAATGCACACAGGCGCACGCGCACAGGCGTGCACTCAGTGCATGTTGGTGCCACACGGGCTATTTAAGGATGCTCTAGCTCATTTTGTGGGCTGAATTTTCTTTCAGCTATACCCTGTATCCTGCTACTACTCTGCATGTTCCCTTGTTGCTGACTTGGCTTGCATCTGACTTGAACTTGGATCCTGCATCTGCCTTGTCTCCAGTTCCTTTGTCCGGCTCTGTTCCCGAACACATCTCTGCCTTATGATCCTGTACTTTCCTGCCGGCCTGCTGCTTACCTCAGTTACCCCTGTGACCGTGACCTGTGACTACTCTGCTTGTTCCCTTGTTGCTGACCCTGCTTGCCTCTGACCTTAACTTGGATCCTGCTTCTACCTTGTCGCCAGTTGTCCTGCCCCCGGCTCTGGTCCCGACCACATCTCTGACTTATTATTCTGTACCCCACTACCTGCCTACTGCTGACCTCAGCTATCCCTGTGACCAGGCTTCTGTTCCTGGCTCTGTTCCCAGCTCTAAGTGCACACGGCATTCTTAGCAGGAATGCGCATAGGCGCGTACTCAATGCATGTTGGAACTAGACGGGCTATTTAAGGATACTCCTGCTCATGTTTTAGTGCTGACTGTTCTTTCAACTATTCCCTGCATCCTGCTACTACTCTGCATGTTCCCTTGTTGCTGACTTGGCTTGCATCTGACTTGAACTTGGATCCTGCATCTGCCTTGTCTCCAGTTCCTTTGTCCGGCTCTGTTCCCGAACACATCTCTGCCTTATGATCCTGTACTTTCCTGCCGGCCTGCTGCTTACCTCAGTTATCCCTGTGACCGTGCTTCTGTTCCTGGCTCTGTTCCCACATTAGGTTTGAGTGCCTACCTGATTGTCACCTGTATCAGCTCTGCTCACCGCAGTGAGTTCCTGTCTCAAGTCTGCTGGGAGCTCTGAAAAGCCTTGCATCTGGAACCTGCAGCCCAGGTGGAGTGCCCATTTAACTTTGGCTGGATCTCCATGTAGAGTTATGGTTCCTGACCTCATTTTCTGCCAGCCTGCCTGGGACTGGACCACCTACTTCAAGCACTCCTATCAACACCTGCCGATACTTCTTCCTGTCCCTCTGTACCCTCTGTTCCATCTTCAGCAGGACCTGGGCTGGAGATACAAGAGAAGACAACCTTGTCAATTCAGTCTCCAATCAGGTATCTGACACACTGTAAATAAATCTTACTTAAAACAGAGGTCCGCCTAAAAAAAATATATTAAAAGCCAGCAGCTACAAATACTGCAGCTCAGTGTTAATTTCGTCAACGAAAAAGTTTTCGTCATCATTTTCGTCAGAGGCTTTTTTACAGTGACGAAAACGAAACTAAAAGTACAGCACATTTTCGTCAACTGACGAAAACTATGACGAAAATAGAATCCGTTTTCGTTAAGGAACGAAAACGGGACGTTAATGGCAAGGAGGGACGTTTACCCTCATGAATTTACTGTATATATCGGTGTATAACACAGTGTATGCGTGTTATACGCCAATATTTGTTTTTTACTAATAGGGGGCGCAGGGCTTTTTTTCAGTGGGAACGCGGGGGAACGCAGTTCCGACACCTCCTGGACTGACTGTATGTAATGACAAGGGGTGCTGGAGTGTGCTGCAGGGTATTGATGCTCACTGCTGGGGATCTATTTTTGCAGGAGGGGTCTATTGTTGCTGGTGGGGGGAAAATTGTTGCTGGGGGGGTCTTATGTTGCTGGGGGGTCAGTTGTTGCTGAAAGAGATCTACTGTTGGGGAGGGATCTATTGTTACTTGCAGTCAGAGAATCTATTAATGCTGGCTGGTCGGAGATCTGTTGATGATGCTGGGAGTCTATTGTTGCTGGTGGGGAAATATTGTTGTGGGTAGTCCATTGTTGTTAGGGGATCTATTGTTGCTGGCTGCAGGGGATCTGTTTTACTGCTTTTCTTGATATCATTACCAAATTCCATACAAATTACTTAGCACCACAAAATGATACTTGGTCCTATATTGTCTAAAAGGGACGGTACTGGGAGGTGGGTAGGGCCGGAGAAAAGGGGTGACTCGGAATGGGGGAGTTCCTACACCTATTGTCTGAGAAAAAAAGCCCTGGGGGGCGGGGATCGGGCGGTCCGCCCCCGGGGGACACACATTAGGGGGTGGTCAAGCCAGCCGCCCCGCCTCTCCTGGCCCTTGGATAGCACTGGCAGCAAATCTATCATTAGGAAAAAAATCATTGCCAGCCCCTTCTCCTAAACCACCCCTCCTCCTGTGTCACTCATTGTAAAATGAAGCTTCTAACCTCAATAGCTTCATTCTTGTTGGCCGCTCTCCTCCTCCTGCTCCTCCTCTGAGTGTTGCTTTAGATTGGAGGAGGAGAGCCGTCACATGACCATCCATGAATCTTCAGAGGAGAGCAGCAATGTGACCGGGTTCATGCAAGAACGGAGCAATGAGGTAAGTTTTGAGACTTTGATTTACAATGAGAGTGACACAGGAGGAGCAGTGTATAAGAAAGGGCTGGCAGTGATTTATTCTTAACTTTAGAGTACGCTGGCAGTGCTGTCCCAGGAGACTGGGGGTCTCCTGGGAATGCAAGGGGGCTGTGCTGTGTATTGTGGGGGGGTTTGTATTGTGCAGAGGGTGGGTGGCTGTGACCTGTGGGGGGGTTTGTATTGTGCAGAGGGTGGGTGGCTTTGAACTGTAGTGGGGGTTTGTATTGTGCAGAGGGTAGGGGCTGGTGCTGTGCTGTGTACTCTGGGGGGCTTTGTGCTGTGGGGGGCTGTGTATTGTGAACATTCAATTTTAGTTGACTAAAATGATTATATTAGACTAAAATGTACTGGAGATTTTAGTCGACTAAAATACAATGACTAAAATGGGACTAAAACTAAAATGGCATTTTAGTCCTAAGACTAAAACTAAAACTAAATCAAAATTTGCTGCCAAAATTAACACTGCTGCAGCTGCTGACTTTTAATAAATGGACACTTACCTGTCCAGGGTGCCCGCGATGTCGGAAGCCGAAGCCGATCAATCACTCGGCTCTCGGCTGCCCCCCGCTGCCATCCTCAGTGAGGGAATCAGGAAATGAAGCCTTGCGGCTTCACTTCCCGGTTCCCTACTGCGCCTGTGCGAGTCGTGCTGCACGTCCTCACTGGTCCCCGCTATCTACTGGGACCTGTGTGTCTCCCAGAAGACAGTGGGGGAGGACAGTGTAGGCGCCGGACATGACGTAGGTCACCGCGATCACTGCGGTGATCTATGTCAGGAAGTGGGAGCAAATACCTGTATTAGACAGGTATCTGCTCCCCCCTCCCCCCTGAAAGGTGCCAAATGTGACACCGGAGGAGGGGGGGGGGCAAATCCAAAAAGTGGAAGTTCCATTTTGGGGTGGAGCTCCATTTTAAAACATACACAGTCAGGTTTCAGTTTCCTAAATGCAGCTACACAGACCTAGTCATCTCTGCTGCTGGATGCCTGCTTTTGGTATTCCTGACAGCTGGAAATATTGGGGTAGGAACTTCCAATGGATGGGAGAGGCTCTAGAGAAGTCCTGGAGATGAGCATGGGAGGAGATAATAATGGCACTAGAAAGCAGAAGGTCTTGGGAGATGCAGAGAGGATGGTTTGGGGGATATTATGAGATATGTTTAGTGATGTAGCTGGGGGTGGAGTTGTGGATAGAATTGTAGGTTGTTGTTAATATTTAGGATTTTATTCATTTGGCGAGCAGAAGCCAATGAAGGGATTGGCGGAGAGGGTGGAGGATACAGAGCGGTTGGTAAGTAGATGAGTCTGGCACCAGTATTCATGGTAGACCAAAGGGGGGATAGTCAAGGAGGAGAGATAGTCAATAGTGCAAGGTGAGAGATAACAAGGGAGAAAAGGTTAAACTTGGGTTGTCACTGGTTAATAAGGGATGTATTTAGAAGGCCTCAAAATGTAGACATTGGATTGGATGTGGGACTGAAAGGGTAGGGCAGAGTCCAGGATTACACCTGGCACCCTGGCATGAGGAGTGCTACTGATTTGCATATGTAGCAAGGTCTCTGACCTCCTTTGGTCTAATGAGAACCTCCAGGGCCAGAGATGGCTGACATCCTTCTGTATGTGGTGGGTTGTGAGGCATAGTGGGTGCAAAGATGGTGAAAGTCATTGGGCGCCAGACACTTCTTGGATGTAAAAGAGGTTTTATAATCCTTTATTTATTTTTGGGGAAAAGAGGGTTAGGGCCAGGACACCCTTAGGTAGTTGAAAATTCAATTAGCAAACCCCGAGATTTGACATGGAGATCTTAATTCCTACCTCACTTACCCGCTTAACCAGTTGCCGACCGCCACACGATGATGTACGTCGACAACATGGCACGGGCAGGCACATGGGCATACCTGTACGTCTCTTTAAATTTGCCGCCCAGCGGACGCACGCACCGCGGGGGGAGGGCGTGCCCGCCGCGTGCCTCGCGAGTGCGGCCGCGGGTCCCGGGAACTCGAAGTTCCCGGGAGGCCTGTGATTGCGGTCGGTAAGGGCAGAACAGGGGAATGCCTTTGCAAACAAAGCATTCCCCTAGTCTGCCTAGTGACACTGTCACTGATGGCTGTTCCCCGTGATCGGTAACGGTCATCAGTGACGTGTCACGTGTAGCCACGCCCCCTAACAGTAAGAATTACTCCCTAGTACTGACTTAACCCCTGCAGCGCCATCTAGTGGTTTACCCCTTTACTGTCAGTGTCATTTTTACAGTAATCAGTGCATTTTTATAGCACTGTTCGCTGTAAAAATGACAATGGTCCCAAAATGGTGTCAAAAGTGTCCGATGTGTCCGCCATAATGTCGCAGTCATGATAAAAATCGCTGATCGCCACCATAACTAGTAAAAAAAAAAAAATTATAAAAATGCCATAAAACAGTCCCCTTTTTTGTAGAAGCTATAACTTTTGCGCAAACCAATCAATAAACGGCGATTGCGATTTTTTTTTACCAAAAATATGTAGAAAAATACGTATCGGCCTAAACTGAGGAAAAAAAATGTTTTTTTATATATTTTTTGGGGATATTTATTATAGCAAAAAGAAAAAAATATTGGGTTTTTTTCAAAAATGTCGCTCTTTTTTTGTTTATAGAGCAAAAAATAAACACCACAGAGGTGATCAAATACCACCAAAAGAAATCTCTATTTGTGGGAAAAAAATTACGTCAATTTTGTTTTGGGAGCCACGTCGCACGACCGCGCAATTGTCAGTTAAAGCGACGCTGTGCCGAATCGCAAAAAGTGGCCTGGTCTTTAACCACCAAAATGGTCCGGGGCTGAAGCGGTTAATGATACATAAAATAAGTGATTAAAACCTTTTGTCTATATAAGAATTAAAAACAAGAAGACAGCCGTGCAGGGAAAGGTCTCCAGCAAGAAGCCACATCTGCACGTGCAGGAATGCTGTCTACTATGGCAACAGTCTTTAATGCCCTGTACACACGATCAGAATTTCCGATGAAAAAAGTCAGACGGACTTGTTTCATCAGAAATTCCGATCGTGTATGGGCCCCATCAGACTTTTTTCCATTGGTGTAAAAAAATAGAACTTGTTTTAAATTTTTCTGATGGAAAAAAAAACAATAGGAAATTCCGATCGTCTGTGTGGAACTCCATCGGAGAAAAATCCACGCATGCTCAGACTGAATTAGGAGACGGGAGCGCTCGTTCTGGTAAAACTAGCGTTCGTAATGGAGAGAGCACATTCGTCATGCTGCAAATTATTGCATCGTTAAATGAGGCGCATTCTTTTCTTCTTTCTAATGCTAGAACAAATTTTTTTTTTACGCTGCGGATATTCACACGAGTTCTGACAAACGTATTTCTTTGTTTCTTGTGATCTCATGAATCTTCGCATTTTATTTAAAATCCAGGTCTCCAAATATCTTAATATTTATTTGAAGCGCGAATCGGCTAACACCAAACTTTTACTAACACGCGGTAACACGAAATCAGCAAAAGCAGCCCAAAGGGTGGCGCCGTTGGATTTGAACTTCCCCTTTATAGTGCCGTCGTACGTGTTGTACGTCACCGCGATTTGGACGGTCAGAATTTGGTCTGATGGTGTGTATGCAAGACAGCTTTGAACGGAATTCCGAATTACGAAAAATTCCATTGAATTTTAGCCCATCGGAATTCCGATCGTGTGTACGCGACATAACAGTTCCTAACACAAAGCGTAACAGTTCTTTCAGCTTCACTACAACTTCTCCTGGTAGTTCTTCTATACACTGAGCTCCCGGTCTCTTTTACTAGACCCTCTGACTAACTGACACTGAATCCCTTGAGCTCCTCCAATCTTCACTGTGGTATCTTCCTCAAGTGTCACCCCCCAGCCTCTCTGCTGGGTCCCTAGCTTGGCACTCCAGATACTTCTCAAGCTTCACCCCCGCTAACCGGCTCGGTCCCTGGATTGACACACAAGGCTGCCCTGCAAGCTTGTGTGTCTGTTTACATTGACAGATCCCCATTCTGGCTCTCGTTCCCGCATTTGCGGGTGACCGGCGGAGATCGTGGCCGCCGGCCACGCGCATCGGGTCCCCCAGCATGCAGCTGTGGCCTCCAGCGGCACTTGCGCATCTGCTATGGCTCCTAAAGTAGCCAACGCGCAGCTACGGCGATTTGTGGAAACGAGCCAACCTGCCGCAGTATAATGACGGTGGCTGGTCGGCAAGTGCCTACCCCTGCTCTAAAGAGCCTACAGAGGGGTCTACTGGGCTACAGACGAGTAGTAATAAAACGTTGGATAAAAAAGGTCTCCAATGCAATGAAAAAACATTAATTCTAAATAAAAGAACCTCCCCGGTCACTAATGTGGGACTACCTTGCGGTGTAAAGAGCATTGCGTCCCGTATATAATGGAGGAGAAGAGAGAACGAGGCATTCCTTTATCTGCCGTCTGGAGAGTGGGATCTCCACCGGATAATGAATTGGCTGTGAGAATAGATTTCAGTTCCTACCCCTCCGAGACACTGAGTACACCGCCACTCGTGAAGCAGCTCCAGCAGCCCCCCGGGGCGGGGGGGGGGGGGGGAATTCGGATAAATTGGCGTTCTTGAAATGTGTCTGGAAAGAAACAAAATGCACAAAAACAAATGATATCGCCGAGTTAGCAAGTAACAGCCGAGAACATTAAACAAAATGTGGGTTAAACAGGAACGTAAAAGACCAATAAAACGGCACGAAGAAAAGAAAAGATGAACCCCCCCCCCTGGGGCAGCGACTGACAGCAGATCTCTTCTTCCTGAAAATACCATTTCTGATTGGCTGTTATAATTTACTTTTTTTTGCCTTTTACAGTTAAGTTGCAAACTATACAAATAGTATTCCTGCTGCTCCTGTCCTACTTACATGTTGTTCTCATTCCACCAGAGAAGTAATTTACACCAAGGCTTCTGTGTTCTCCCTGTGTTCAGGTAAATGTCTGTAGGTGCTCTTCTGTCCTCTGTGGTAAGATCATCTGGTTTTGCCAGTATTGAATTTAGATGATAGTAATAATAATATTATAATTCAAATACCAAAAAAACACTACTACTACTTGTAATAATAATTATCGTATATACTCGAGTATAAGCCGAGTTTTTCAGCACATTTTTTTGTGCTGAAAATGCCCCCCTCGGCTTATACTCAAGTCACCTTTTTGTGCCTGATCTCCCGGACTTTGGGGACACATATAGCCCCACTTTTCCTCTACAAGTGTGCAAAGTTTGTTGTCCGGGGGACCTACGGCCGGGGAGCACCGATTTTTCAAACCCGGGCACCCCTTCCATAGACTCCCATGTTAAACGGTCATTTCTCCTGTGATTTTGGGTACCCGGTACTGGCCGATCGTAGGTCCCCTGGAACCGAAAGTTGGCATACATATAGCCCCATTTCTCTTCTACAAGTGTAAAAAGTTTTTTGTCCGGGGGACATAAGGCTGGGGAGAACCGATTTTTCAAACCCGGGCTCCCCTTCCATAGACTCCCATGTTAAACGGTAATTTCTCCTGTGATTTTGTGTACCCGGTACTGGCCGATCGTAGGTCCCCTGGACCAGAAACTTGGCACACATGTAGCCCCATTTCTCCTTTACAAGTGTGAAAAGTTTGTTGTCTGGGGGACCTAAGGCTGGGGAGAACCAATTTTTCAAAACCGGGCACCCCTTCCATAGACTCCCATGTTAAACGTCAGTCTAGTCATAGACACAGTGAGGCATGGGTACAGTAGGGCACAGTGAGGCATGGGTACAGTGTGGCATGGGCACATGGACACAATGAGGCAAACTGAGGCACAGTGAGGCATGCAGATGGACACCCTAGGCTTATACTCGAGTCAATATGTTTTCCCAGTTTTTTGTGGTAAAATTAGGTGCCTCGGCTTATATTCGGGTCGGCTTATACTCGAGTATAAACGGTAATAATAATTAAATAAATAAATAAAACTAATAACTAACTAACTAACAACTAACTATTAAATTATAGGTATTGGAATTTCCTTTCAAATTTGGCTGTTAGTCAACGTAACGACGTAACGAATACAAATTTATCCGAAGTTACGAATTATCCGAAATAACGCAAATGGAACGTAATGGAACGTAATGAATTAATAATAATAAAAAGTGTTATTATTATTATTATTATTGTTATTTATTATTATTATTAATTTGTTACGTTCCATTCGTTTGGATACGTCATTCGTTATTTCGAATAATTCGTAACTTCGGATAAATTCGAAAATAAATAACAGCCAAATTTGAAAGGAAGTTCCAATACCTATAAAATAATAATTAGTAATAGTTAAGTTATTATTAGTTAGTTATTATTTTAGATTTTCGAATCTTCGGGTTTTCGTTCTTTTGAATTTTCCTTCTTATTTTCGGATTTTTGAATTTTCGGATTTCCGAATTTCCAAGTTTTCCGAAATATTGGATTTCCGATTTTTTTTGAATTTCCGGATTTTTGAATTTCCAATTTTACGAATTTTCGAATATTCAAATTTACAAATTTACGAATATTCGAATTTACAAATATTGTAATAAAAAAAAATCTGAATTAACGAACTTGTCGAAATTCGTTAAACAAATTCGGAAACGAAAGTAATTGAACTTGTCTATTCCTTCTACAACCTAGAAGGACCCGTACTCAGTCCAGACGTTAAGAGTTCCAAAATGTATTCCACAAAATCTAAAGATGGTTAAAGGAAAAAAAAATATATAATAATAATATTGAGAGTTAGAGAGAGGTGCCCAAAGACAGTACTAGCAGATTTAAATACACTAATGAATTGAAGCCAAACTCCAGCTACTAGTTTATAAGCAGTTACAGCAAACTTTATTTATTTTTTCCTTTATGGGCAGGGCCAGGACAAGGGGTGGGTAGGAGGGTTGGTTGCCCTGGACATTATGTGAGGTGGGGGGCACCACAAGGAGATTGGGGGGGATTTATATTGGAAGGGGGAATTTGGGGTTCAGCAGGGGGTAAGTATTGTTCCAGGAGGGAATTTTATTTTTGGGGGGAGGGAAGGGATATTTAGGGGGAAGTTTATGCTGGGAGAGAGTGATTTGAAGCGTGTATGAGGGGGGGGGGGCTGTGCACTAGGAAGGGAAATTTTAGGGGTGGAGGATTTGTGCTAGCATCAGTGATTGTTTTTTTTGTTTTTTTGGGGGGGGGGTGGCGTTGAGGTGGGGGGATTTTGGAGATGGGGGGCCGAGAGTGAAGGTCTCAGCAGGAGGGCATATTTGTACTAGGAGGGGGATTTGAATTGTGTATGGAGGTGGGGGGATTTCCAATTCCAATTCAAATTTTTAGTGGTAGAGGATTTGTGCAAGGAGCAGTGAGTTTTATTTTTTTTTGGGGTGGGGGGGTGTATTTGTATTGAAAGGGGGAATTTGGTGTTCAGCAGGGTATAAGTATTGTTCCAGGAGGGGATTTTTTTTGGGGGGGGGGGAAGGGATATTTCGGGGGAAATTTATGCTAGGAGAGAGGGATTTTCAAGTGTGTATGGGGGGGGGGGATGTGCACTAGAAAGGGAAATTTTAGGGGTAGAGGATTTGTGCTAGGAGCAGTGATTGTTTTTTGTTTTTTTTGGGGGGGGCGTTGAGGTGGGGGGATTTGGGAGATGGGGGGCCGAGAGTGGGTGGCTGAGATTGGGGGTCTACGCAGAAGGGCAGATTTGTACTAGGAGGGGGGTTTAAATTGTGTATGGAGGGGGGGGAAGATGTGTACTAGGAAGGGAAATTTTTAGGGGTAGAGGATTTGTGCAAGGAGCAGTGAGTTTTATTTTTTTTTGGGGTGGGGGGGGTGTATTTGTATTGAAAGGGGGAATTTGGTGTTCAGCAGGGTATAAGTATTGTTCCAGGAGGGGATTTTTTTTGGGGGGGGGGAGGGAAGGAATATTTCGGGGGAAATTTATGCTAGGAGAGAGGGATTTTCAAGTGTGTATGGGGGGGGGGGATGTGCACTAGAAAGGGAAATTTTAGGGGTAGAGGATTTGTGCTAGGAGCAGTGATTGTTTTTTGTTTTTTTTTTGGGGTGGGCGTTGAGGTGGGGGGATTTGGGAGATGGGGGGCCGAGAGTGGGTGGCTGAGAGTGGGGGTCTACGCAGAAGGGCAGATTTGTACTAGGAGGGGGGTTTAAATTGTGTATGGAGGGGGGGGGGAAGATGTGTACTAGGAAGGGAAATTTTTAGGGGTAGAGGATTTGTGCTAGGAGCAGTGATTGTTTTGTTTTTTTGGGGGGGGGCGTTGAGGTGGGGGGATTTGGGAGATGGGGGGCCGAGAGTGGCGGGCTGAGAATGGGGGTCTACGCAGAAGGGCAGATTTGTACTAGGAGGGGGATTTGAATTGTGTATGGGGGGGTGGAAGAAGATGTGTACTAGGAAGGGAAATTTTTAGGGGTAGAGGATTTGTGCTGGGAGCTTTTCGAAATTGATTTGAAAACGATTCAAATCAATTTGAATTCAAATTCTGTTTTCTAATTTTTTTTATTTATTTTTTCGGATTCGTTTTAAATTCGGTACTATTGTAATTAAAATGTTTTGGATACATCCGAATTTCCGAAAAATTTGTCCAAATTCCTATTCGGAAACTAAGCAAATTGCACATGTCTATCCCCTGCAGAACTACGCTGTGATTGGACACAGCACAAGTTTGGCAGCAGGTTTCAGCCAATGATTTTGGTGTGTCCAGAGATCCAGAGGGTTTGACCCCTTTCATGACCAGGGCATTTTTTGCTATTCGACACTGCTCTACTTTAACTGACAATTGCGCGGACATGCAACGCTGTACACAAATTATATTTATATCATTTATCTCACACAAATAGATCTTTCTTTTGGTGGTATTTGATCACCACTGGGATTTTTTATTTTTATTTTATTATTATAGAAATGATAAAAAAAGACCAACATTTTTGAAAAGAAAAACAAAAAACATATCTAATAAAATTTAAAAACATCAAATTTCTTTAAAAATGTATTCTGCTACATGTCTTTGGTAAGAACAATCCCAATAAGTGTATATTAACCACTTCACGCAAAACGACATACCCGTACGGCGGTATTTTGACACAAAATACCAGGGTTATGTCAGCAGCTAGCTGCCATAACCACGGTATTTTCGGGAACGCCGTGCATTTCTCTTTGAGATAAAATTGTTCTCCGCTACAGATTGGCCGCAAGATTACTTTTATCGGTGGCGGGAGAGGTGTCCACCACCCTCCCACCACGCTCTGGTCGTCTCGGCCGCTTACCGGACCCGCCTGTAGCGGTGGAGACAATCCTGTCCTTTCACCTCACTGCCTGGATTCCGAGTGATGGAAAGATGCCCCCCCCCCCCCCCCCCCCCCCGCTCGGCTCCATGTCATGGGAGGGAGGGCGGAAGCGACGTCAAACTTCACCGCCGCCCAATGCTCTTAACCACTTAAGGACCAAGCCTCTTTCTGAGAAGTTAAAAACTGTTCTTTTGCTAGAAAATTACTTAGAACCCCCAAACATTATATATATATATATTTTCTAAGACCCTAGAGAATAAAATGGCGGTCGTTGCAATACTTTTTGTCACACCGTGTTTGCTCAGCGGTCTTAAAAGCGAACTTTTTTTGAAAAAAACAAAAACTTTTTTGAATTAAAAAATCAGACCTTTATTATTAGATATGTCCATAAAGACCAGGTTGGGTTCATTCTGGGCAGACAGGGGCCAGACCAAATCAGGAGGGCCATTGACGTGGTCTCTCTTCTACAATCAGGATGGGACAGGGGCATTGATGGGCAATTTTGAGGCTGCAGATGGGCATTGATCAGGCTGCATTGATGGGCACTGACCCTTTTTTGCTTCAAAGTTTTTTATTTAAAATGTAACTATTTTTTTTCTGAAACTCCCCTCTTAAAATGAAGGTGCGTGTTTATACGCCTGTCCGTGTTATATGCCGATAAATACAGTATGTGAAATGTTGGCTATTTTATTGCCTCAAAAGAACTCTGTATATTTTATTTGACTGTTTTGTTATTTTAAACGAATAAAACCTTTGAAAGTAAAAAAAAAAAAGAAAAAAAAAAGGTTAAAACTAAAACAATTCAGATGGCTAAAATACGACTAAAACTAAATTGAAATTTTACGTCAAAATTAACACTGATAATTCTTCCCTACTGTATCCAAAACTTAAATAATAATAATAATATTATAGATTTACACACACTTTAAAAAATTGCTTGGAGAATTAGGAGGACTTAAAAAAAAAAAAAAAAAAAGTATGCAAAATTAGAGTGTTTAACACTGCAGAAGCTTAGCAAGCTCCAATCCTCGCTGTGTGCTGTAATAATAGATTTACCAGGCAAGCCTGTTTTATTTTATAATTTTTTTATTTTTTTTTTGCTTTACTCCTAATTAAAAAAGCAAATCTTCAGGACCACAATACATCTTTATTGATTTAGTAACAAAGTGACTCAAAAGCTTTCTGGCTCTACACGACTGATCACAGAAAAGACTTTCTAATCCTAATTCTATGTACAAAGTATAAAGTGAGACTTGAAGTTAAACTTCATTTATTTATGTTTTTTAATTTCAATTAAGTCATTTCGGTATTTGATTTCACGCAAATATATATATACTGTATATATATATATATATATATATATATATATATAAAAAACACAAATTATTCTGCTCTAATAACAACGATCTCGGGCCTCACAGATCAACATCGATTAGCCGACTCTATCTAACCACTTATTGATTTTTTTTTTCAGTTGTATTTAAAATATATATATATAACTTCAAAGGGCCATTGTGTGCTAGTATGTGCCAAACATCCCCCCAATTTATGTTTTTTTTTTTTTTTTTTTATACAATAAAAAAAGAGATCTCAAGGTTTTTTAAAGGCACATTAGAAGTTACACTGATCATCTTTATTGAACGGACCTTAAAAAAACATTCATGGCTGTTTCAAATATAATAACTATAATATTAAAAAAGTCCTTCACAAATGATGATTGTAACATACACTATATTGCCAAAAGTATTGGGACACCTGCCTTTACACGCACATGAACTTTAATGGCATCCCAGACTTAGTCTGTAGGGTTCATTATTGAGTTGGCCCCACCCTCTGCAGCTATAACAGTTTCAACTCTTCTGGGAAGGCCGTCCACAAGGTTTAGGAGTGTGTCTATGGGAATGTTTGACCATTCTTCCAGAAGCACATTTGTGAAGTCAGGCACTGATGTTGGACGAGAAGGCTTGGCTCGCAGCCTCCACTCTAATTCACCCCAAAGGTGTTCTATCGGGTTGAAGTCAGGACTCTGTGCAGGCCAGTCAAGTTCCTCCACCCCAAACTCGCTCATCCATGTCTTTATGGACCTTGCTTTGTGCACTGGTGCGCAGTCATGTTGAAACAGGAAGGGGCCATCCCCAAACTGTTCCCACAAAGTTGGGAGCATGAAATTGTCCAAAATGTCTTGGTATGCCGATGCCTTAAGAATTCCCTTCACTGGAACTAAGGGGGCCAAGCCCAACCCTTGAAAAACAACCCCACACCATAATCCCCCCTCCACCAAATGATTTGGACCAGTGCACAAAGCAAGGTCCATAAAGACATGGATGAGGGAGTTTGAGGTGGAGGAACTTGACTGGTCTTCATAAAGAGTCCTGACCTCAACCCGATAGAACAATTTTGGGATGAATTAGAGCAGAGACTGCGAGCCAGGCCTTCTCGTCCAACATCAGTGCCTGACCTCCCAAATGCGCTTCTGGAAGAATGGTCAAACATTCCCATAGACACACTCTTAAACCTTGTGGAAAGTACAGGCACAGGATCAGGATCAGTTACAGGAACAGGGCACAGGATCAGGTACAGGAACAGGGCACAGGATCAGGATCAGTTACAGGAACAGGGCACAATATCAGTATCAGGGAGAGGAACAGGGTACAGGATGTGGCACAGGGACAGGGCAAAGGATCAGGTACATGAACAGGGCACAGGATCAGGTACAGGAACAGGGCACAGGATCAGGATCAGTTACAGGAACAGGGCACAGGATCAGTATCAGGGAGAGGAACAGGGCACAGGATATGGCACAGGGACATGGCAAAGGATTAGGTACAGGAACAGGGCACAGGATCAGGATCAGGATCAGGTACAGGAACAGGGCACAGGATCAGGTACAGGAACAGGGCACAGGATCTGGTACAGGAACAGGTACAGGAACAGGGCACAGGATCAGATCCATAAACAGGGCACATGATCGGGCAGGGACACTGCTCACAGGAAGAACACTGAACCTCAGTAAAATTACGGGTTGGATATATGTGCCTCCCAGCAGCCAGAACCAGGCACAGCCCAATTGCTCAGATAAGCTGGCTGTTGGGAGAGACCTGCAGGCAGCCACTGGAATTGTGCCCTTTGACTCATTTTTATATTTTGAATAGCCAAGAATGTTTTTTTAAGGTTCTCTCAATAAAGATAGTTGGTGATTTTACATATTTTATAGACTATTGACATTGTGTAACTTCTAATGTGCCTTTAAAGTCCATAGACACCTCTTTTGTTTTGTTGGAAGACAAGGCCTGCTGGAGACATTAGTATATGTGATCTTCTTTTATGGCCCAGTGATCCGGGGGGGACTAGGGGGTCAATTCAGTTGCGGTTATCACATGCCATATTTGTATCTTTATAGAATATCTGATGCAATATGTAATTGACGTCACCCAGGTAACCCCTCCCGTTTGTTCACTTTAGCAGTGGGGACTCGGAGATGCATGTATGATCCCGTTGTTTCCTTCTCACTAAATGACAGCTCTAATTCTCTAAATTAAACAAAAAGATGGGGGTTTCCCTTGTGACATGTCCTTATTTGGTCAGTGATGTAACCCAGGTGACTCCACCCCTTTGCTTACCTTAGCGGCAGGAACTCAGAGATGTAATTTGGAGTGAGGGAAGCAACAGGACCAGAAGGGGCCCTTGTCCTTATCAACATGAGGATAAGGTGCTTTGTTGGAAGGTCCCTCACCTGGCAAGTTATCCCCCCGATGTTGGGGGCATGTGACCTGGTATGGTTCTGAAGAGGGAGGGTCACATACTCATCCCCCCTTTTTTGGTCTGCCACACTGCATTTTGAGATAAGGGTCCGGTGTGGAATTTGAGAGGGAGCTCACACAATTTTTTTGCTTGTTTCTTTGGCATTGGTTTCCCCGTAAAATTCATACCAGACCCAAATGGTTTGGAATGTGGGAGAACCCCTATAGCCAGTCTGCATTAAATATGGTGAAAAAATATATTAAAGTGGTTGTAAACCCTTACAGACCATTTTTCGCTACAGGTAAGCCTATAATAAGGCTTACCTGTAGCTACCCAGGATATCTCCTAAACCTGCATGGTTTAGGAGATATCCCCTGTCCCCTGCATGTGCCAATGTCATCGGCACGAGCGCACTGGAGCAAACTGAAGCAATGGCACGTATGTGGCATTGCTTCAGTGAGTGTGCCATCACCGGCGGCTCCCGCGTGCATACGCGGGAGTAACGTCATCGCGGCTCCGGCCAATCACAGCGCATTTTGCCTTTGTCTTGCAGGTTTTTTTTTGCTAGGGTTTTTAGCCACTTTAAATACAGCAAAATGAAAAGTGTCCCCTAAATGTTGGGGATCATAATATTAGTGGTCAGTGTGCTCCTTAATGGATAAAATGCCTCCCGTGTACCTCCTTCTCAGCTGTGGTCATTGGTGGCCAATGTACCCCTACACATTCACCAAAAAAAAGCATCAAAAATAAATAATAAAACACAGTTTTTGAAAAGTCCTTTATTAAAAAATAAAAAAATAATGTTCCCCGTTGTAGATTCAATGTCAATCACGATGAACACCAGCCGACGCATGCTGGGTTGGTGGCGTCTCATGGGGGCAGTGCCACCAGGTGATGTCAGAAGGTGGCCCCACCCCTTACCTGTTTAAGAACTGTCAGATGGCGGAGCAGGCAGTCGGCGGTTAGCCTTCATCGCGGGCGGAGCTTTTTTTTTCTTTTTCTGAGTCGGTGGCCAAAGTTCATCATGATTGACATTGGATCTACATCGGGGGACAATGTTTTAAATTTTTTTAATGAAACACTTGGCAGTGGTACACCCTACTCATTCACATCGGGGAGGGCTGGTCAAAGGGGGCTTCCTGATTCCGATAAGCCCCCCCCCACCGGCAGACTACCACAGCCACTGGCCAGGGTTGTGGGGAAGAGGCCCTTATCCTCATCAATATTGGGACAAGGTGATTTGAGGGGAGCTCCCCCTGCCCCAAAGAAACCCCCATGTTAAGGATGTGATCTGTTATGGTTTGGGGGGGGGGTGGGCACTCACATGTATCCCCCTCTCCTGGCCTGCCAGGCTACATGCTCAGATAAGGTTTTTTTTTTTTAATGCCAGCAATGGCTTGCAGCTGGGAAAATCTATTTACATGTCATTTATATTTTTCTTATATTTTTTCTTTAGATATGTCAGTTTAGCTGCAGCAGGTTCTATACATATTACAGATGTGCCACTTTACAGGCAGACTAAGGGGACCCCCAGGGGACTATATTTAAAGAACGTTTTCATTTTTATTGTTTCACTTTAAGCATAATTAAAATCACTGCTCCTTTAAAAACAATATTTTTTTATGGCTAATAACTTGCATATAAGCCTTCAAAATGGGGACTTTAGATTTTTCATGTTTGGGTCCCATAGACTTTAATAGGATTCATGGCTCGGGTCCAAACTTTTTCCCTGTTTGATAGTTCTGGTGCCAACCGAACCGTGGGTGTTCGGCCCATTACAGCTCAAGAAATGTGATAGGCCATCAGATTATTTTTCACAAAAATATTTTCCTTTTCCTTTATAAAGTAAAACGAAAAAAAAAAAACATTAGTTGCTAGAGGTTACAGCACATAATTTCTGTTTGCTAATTTGTTTTGGTTTCTAGAGGTTACTGCTCACCCATTGGTTGCTGGGGATAGGGGTGGTGTGATCAGTGGTGGTGGTGTGGGGTGGAATTGTATTAGTGGCAGTGGGGGAGATTGGAGGGTGTGATCAGTGTCAATGCTGGGGGGGTGGCATGAGTGAAGACAGTGCTGGTGGGTATGGGATGAGTGGTAGTGCTTGGGGGGGATGGGATCAGTAGCAGTGCTTTGGGGGGAGGAGGAGGATGAGGTCAGTGGCAGTGCTTGGGGGAGGGGGGGATCAGTAGCAGTGCTTTGGGGGGAGGAGGGGGATGAGGTCAGTGGCAGTGCTTGGGGGAGGGGGGGATCAGTGGCGGTGCTTGAGGTGGATGTGATCAGTGGTTTTGTCCTTCAGAAAGAGGGGGTGAGTGAAAGAGAGAGGGGGTGAGAGAGGTTGAGTGAAATAGGGAGGGGATGCGAGAGGGGGATGAGAGAGAGGGGATTGGGGATGAGAGAAAGAGGGTGGGGGGTTAGGGATGAGAGAGGGGGGATTGGGGATGAGAGAGGGGGGATTGGGGATGAGAGAGAGGAGATTGGGGATGAGAGAGAGGGGATTGGGGATGAGAGAGGGGATTGGGGATGAGAGAGAGGATTGGGGATGAGAGAGGGGATTGAGGATGAGAGAGCGAGGGGGGATTGGGGATGAGAGAGAGGGGATTGTGGATGCGAGAGAGGGGTTGGGGATGAGAGAGAGGGGGATTGGGGATGAGAGAGGGGGGTTGGGGATGAGAGAGGGGGGTTGGGGATGAGAGGGGGGATTGGGGATGAGAGAGGGGATTGGGGATAAGAGAGATGGAGGGGGGTTGGGGATGAGAGAGAGGGATGGGGGTTGGTGATGAGAGAGAGAGGGGTTGGGGATGAGAGAGGGGGATTGGGGAGGGGATTGGGGATGAGAGAGAGGGGATTGGGGATGAGAGAGAGGGGATTGGGGATGAGAGAGAGAGGGGGTTGGGGATGAGAGAGGGGAGATGGGGGATGAGAGAGAGGGGATTGGGGAATGAGAGAGAGGAGGGGATTGGGGAATGAGAGAGAGGGGGGATTGGGGATGAGAGAGAGGGGGGATTGGAATGAGAGAGAGAGGGGGATTGGGGATGAGAGAGGGGGGATTGGGGATGAGAGAGGGGGATTGGGGATGAGAGAGGGGATTGGGGATGAGAGAGGGGGGATTGGGGATGAGAGAGGGGGATTGGGCATGAGAGAGGGGGGATTGGGGATGGGAGGGGGGGTTAGGAATGAGAGAGGGGGGATTGGGGATGAGAGAGGGGGATTGGGGATGGGAGGGGGGTTAGGGATGAGAGAGGGGGATTGGGGATGAGAGAGGGGGGATTGGTAATGAGAGAGAGAGGGGATTGGGGATGAGAGAGAGGGGGGATTGGGGATGAGAAAGAGGGGGGATTGGGGATTAGAGAAAAGGGTGGATTGGGGATGAGAGTGAGGGGGAATTGGGAATGAGAGAGAGAGGGGGATTGGGGATGAGAGGTGAGGATGAGAGAGAGAAGGGGGATTGGGGATGAGAGGGGAGGATGAGAGAGAGAGAGGGGGGATTGGGGATGAGAGGGGAGGATGAGAGAGAGAGGGGGGATTGGGGATGAGGGGGGAGGATGAGAGAGAGAGGGGGATTGGGGATGAGAGGGGAGGATGAGAGAGAGAGAGGGGGAATTGGGGATGAGAGGGGAGGATGAGAGAGAGAGGGGGGATTGGGGATGAGGGGGGAGGATGAGAGAGAGAGGGGGATTGGGTATGAGAGGGGAGGATGAGAGAGAGAGAGAGAGGGGGGATTGGGAATGAGAGGGGGATTGGGAATTAGAGGGGGGATGAGAGCGAGAGGGGGATTGGGGATGAGAGAGGGGGATTGGGGATGAGAGAGAGAAGGGGATTGGGGATGAGAGAGGGGAGATTGGGGATTAGAGAGGGGGGGTTGGGGAATGAGAGAGAGGGGGGATTGGGGATGAGAGAGGGGGGATTGGGAATGAGAGAGAGAGGGGGATTGGGGATGAGATAGGGGGGATTGGGGATGAGAGAGGGGGGTTGGGGATGAGAAAGAGGGGATTGGGGATGAGAGGGGGGATTGGGGATGAGAGAGAGGGGATTGGGGATGAGAGAGGGGGGATTGGGGATAAGAGAGGGGGATTGGGGATGAGAGAGGGGGAATTGGGGATGGGAGAGGGGGGTTGGGGATGAGAGACAGGGGATTGGGGATGAGAGGGGGGATTGGGGATGAGAGAGGGGGGATGGGGTTGGGGATGAGAGAGGGGGTATCGGGGATGAGAGAGGGGGGATTGAGGATGAGAGAGGGGGATTGGGGATGAGAGAGGGGGGTTGGGGATGAGAGAGGGGGGATTGGGGATGAGAGAGGGGGGATTGGGGATGAGAGAGGGGGATTGGGGATGAGAGAGGGGGGATTGGGAATGAGAAATAGAGGGAATTGGGGATGAGAGAGGGGATTGGGGATGAGAGAGAGGGGGGGGTTTGGGATGAGAGGGGGGGGGGATTGGGGATGAGAGAGAGAGGGCGGATTGGGGATGAGAGAGTGGGGGATTGGGAATGAGAGAGAGGGGGGATTGGGGATGAGAGAGAGGGGGGATTGGGGATAAGAGAGAGGGGGGATTGGGAATGAGAGATGGGGTTTGGGGATGAGAGGTGAGGATGAGGGAGAGAGGGGGGATTGTGGATGAGAAGGGAGGATGAGAGAGAGAGGGGGGATTGGGGATGAGAGGGGAGGATGAGAGAGAGAGCAGGGATTGGGGATGAGAGGGGAGGATGAGAGAGAGAGGGGGGATTGGGAATGAGAGGGGGATGAGAGAGAGAGGGGGATTGGGAATGAGAGGGGAGGATGAGAGAGAGAGAGGGGGGATTGGGAATGAGAGGGGGATGAGAGCGAGAGGGAATTGGAGATGAGAGAGGGGGATTGGGGATGAGAGAGAGAAGGGGATTGGGGATGAGAGAGGGGAGATTGAGGATGAGAGAGGGGGGATTGGGGAATGAGAGAGAGGGGGATTGGGGATGAGAGAGGGGGATTGGGGATGAGAGAGAGAGGGGGATTGGGGGTGAGAGAGGGGGGTTGGGGATGAGAGAGAGGGGATTGGGGATGAGAGAGGGGGATTGGGGATGAGAGAGAGGGGATTGGGGATGAGAGAGAGGGGATTGGGGATGAGAGAGGGGGAATTGGGGATGAGAGAGAGGATTGGGGATTAGAGAGGGGATTGAGGATGAGAGAGGGGGGATTGGGGATAGGAGAGGGGGGGTTGGGGATGGGAGAGGGGGGTTGGGGATGAGAGAGGGGGGGTTTGGGATGAGAGGGGGGGATTGGGGATGAGAGAGGGGGGATGGGGTTGGGGATGAGAGAGGGGGGATCGGGGATGAGAGAGGGGGGATTGAGGATGAGAGAGGGGGATTGGGGATGAGAGAGGGGATTGGGGATGAGAGAGGGGATTGGGGATGAGAGAGGGGATTGAGGATGAGAGAGGGAGGGGGGATTGGGGATGAGAGAGAGGGGATTGTGGATGCGAGAGAGGGGTTGGGGATGAGAGAGAGGGGGATTGGGGATGACAGAGGGGGGTTGGGGATGAGAGGGGGGATTGGGGATGAGAGAGGGGGGATTGGGGATGGGAGAGGGGGGTTGGGGATGAGAGAGGGGGGATTGGGGATGAGAGGGGGGATTGGGGATGAGAGAAGGGGGATGGGGTTGGGGATGAGAGAGGGGGTATTTTGGGGATGAGAGAGGGGGGATTGAGGATGAGAGAGGGGGATTGGGGATGAGAGAGGGGGGTTGGGGATGAGAGAGGGGGGATTGGGGATGAGAGAGGGGGATTGGGGATGAGAGAAGGGGGATTGGGAATGAGAAATAGAGGGAATTGGGGATGAAAGAGGGGATTGGGGATGAGAGAAAGGGGGGATTTGAGATCAGAGAGGGGGGGGGATTGGGGATGAGAGAGAGAGGGGGGATTGGGGATGAGAGAGAGGGGGATTGGGAATGAGAGAGAGGGGGGATTGGGGATGAGAGAGAGCAGGGATTGGGGATGAGAGAGAGGGGGGGATTGGGAATGAGAGATGGGGTTTGGGGATGAGAGGTGAGGATGAGGGAGAGAGGGGGGATTGGGGATGAGAAGGGAGGATGAGAGAGAGAGGGGGGATTGGGGATGAGAGGGGAGGATGAGAGAGAGGGGGGATTGGGGATGAGAGGGGAGGATGAGAGAGAGAGGGGGGATTGGGAATGAGAGGGGGGATGAGAGAGAGAGGGGGATTGGAAATGAGAGGGGAGGATGAGAGAGAGAGAGGGGGGATTGGGAATGAGAGGGGGGTGAGAGCGAGAGGGAATTGGGGATGAGAGAGGGGGATTGGGGATGAGAGAGAGAAGGGGATTGGGGATGAGAGAGGGGAGATTGAGGATGAGAGAGGGGGGATTGGGGATGAGAGAGGGGGGTTGGGGATGAGAGAGAGGGGATTGGGGATGAGAGAGGGGGGATTGGGGATGAGAGAGAGGGGATTGGGGATGAGAGAGAGGGGATTGGGGATGAGAGAGGGGGGATTGGGGATGAGAGAGAGGATTGGGGATGAGAGAGGGGATTGAGGATGAGAGAGGGGGGATTGGGGATGGGAGAGGGGGATTGGGGATGGGAGAGGGGGGTTGGGGATGAGAGAGGGGGGGTTGGGGATGAGAGGGGGGGATTGGGGATGAGAGAGGGGGGTGGGGTTGGGGATGAGAGAGGGGGGATCGGGGATGAGAGAGGGGGGATTGAGGATGAGAGAGAGGGATTGGGGATGAGAGAGGGGATTGGGGATGAGAGAGGGGATTGAGGATGAGAGAGGGAGGGGGGATTGGGGATGAGAGAGAGGGGATTGTGGATGCGAGAGAGGGGTTGGGGATGAGAGAGAGGGGGATTGGGGATGAGAGAGGGGATTGGGGATGAGAGAGAGGATTGGGGATGAGAGAGGGGATTGAGGATGAGAGAGCGAGGGGGGGTTGGGGATGAGAGAGAGGGGTTGGCGATGAGAGAGTGGGGGATGGGGGATGAGAGAGGGGGGTTGGGGATGAGAGGGGGGATTGGGGATGAGAGAGGGGATTGGGGATGAGAGAGATGGAGGGGGGTTGGGGATGAGAGAGAGGGATGGGGGTTGGGGATGAGAGCGAGGGGTTGGGGATGAGAGAGGGGGGATTGGGGAGGGGATTGGTAATGAGAGAGAGAGGGGGTTGGGGATAAGAGAGGGGGGATTGTGGATGAGAAGGGAGGATGAGAGAGCGAGGGGGGATTGGGGATGAGAGGGGAGGATGAGAGAGAGAGGGGGGATTGGGAATGAGAGGGGGGATGAGAGAGAGAGGGGGATTGGGAATGAGAGGGGAGGATGAGAGAGAGAGAGGGGGGATTGGGAATGAGAGGGGGATGAGAGCGAGAGGGAATTGGGGATGAGAGAGGGGGATTGGGGATGAGAGAGAGAAGGGGATTGGGGATGAGAGAGGGGAGATTGAGGATGAGAGAGGGGGATTGGGGAATGAGAGAGAGGGGGATTGGGGATGAGAGAGGGGGATTGGGGATGAGAGAGAGAGGGGGATTGGGGGTGAGAGAGGGGGGATTGGGGATGAGAGAGGGGGGTTGGGGATGAGAGAGAGGGGATTGGGGATGAGAGAGGGGGGATTGGGGATGAGAGAGAGGGGATTGGGGATGAGAGAGGGGGGATTGGGGATGTGAGAGAGGATTGGGGATGAGAGAGGGGATTGAGGATGAGAGAGGTGGGATTGGGGATAGGAGAGGGGGGGTTGGGGATGGGAGAGGGGGGTTGGGGATGAGAGAGGGGGGGTTGGGGATAAGAGGGGGGGATTGGGGATGAGAGAGGGGGGATGGGGTTGGGGATGAGAGAGGGGGGATCGGGGATGAGAGAGGGGGGATTGAGGATGAGAGAGGGGGATTGGGGATGAGAGAGGGGATTGGGGATGAGAGAGGGGATTGGGGATGAGAGAGGGGATTGAGGATGAGAGAGGGAGGGGGGATTGGGGATGAGAGAGAGGGGATTGTGGATGCGAGAGAGGGGTTGGGGATGAGAGAGAGGGGGATTGGGGATGACAGAGGGGGGGTTGGGGATGAGAGGGGGGATTGGGGATGAGAGAGGGGGGATTGGGGATGGGAGAGGGGGGTTGGGGATGAGAGGGGGGATTGGGGATGAGAGAAGGGGGATGGGGTTGGGGATGAGAGAGGGGGTATTTTGGGGATGAGAGAGGGGGATTGAGGATGAGAGAGGGGGATTGGGGATGCGAGAGGGGGGTTGGGGATGAGAGAGGGGGGATTGGGGATGAGAGAGGGGGATTGGGGATGAGAGAAGGGGGATTGGGAATGAGAAATAGAGGGAATTGGGGATGAAAGAGGGGATTATGAGTGCCCATCAGTGCCACCTATCTGTGCCCATCAGTGCCGCATACCAATAAAATGGTGTGTTTTGGAATTTTTATGTCATCTGGTGTTTTTTAAACACAAAATTTCTTGGAAAAAATACTCTTTAATAGATTTTAGTGCACACAAACACAATATAATACCCATTTTTTATTTATTTTTTTGGTAAAATATAAAAGATGGTGTCATGATAAGTAATTAGATATCAAACATGTCACACTTTAAAATTGTGCACTCCCATGGAATGGCAACAAACTATGATACATTAAATTATCCATAGGCGATGATTTAAAAGCCTTTACAGGTTACTATTTTAGAGCTACACAGGAGGTCTGGCGTTAAAATGATTGCTCTCGCGCTGATGTTCACGGCGATACCTCACATGTGTGGGGCGATCACCGTTTACATATGCCTGTGGGACCTACGTTCGCATTTGCGCTTGAACACTGGGGGAACAGGGGCCTTCAAATTTTGAAAAAAAAAATGATTACCGTATTTATCGGCGTATAACACGCACCCCAAGTTTAGGAGGGAATTTTAAGGAAAAAAAACTTTTAGGAGGGAAGATTAGGGATAAAAACTTACATTTAAATGCCCATCAATGCAGCCTTATCAGTGTCCATCTGCAGGGTTGCCCAGAGTCCATCTGAAGCTTTGCCCAGTGTCCTTGCAGCCTTGCCCAGTGTCCTTGCAGCCTTGCCCAGTGTCCTTGCAGCCTTGCCCAGTGTCCTTGCAGCCTTGCCCAGTGTCCTTGCAGCCTTGCCCAGTGTCCTTGCAGCATTGCCCAGTGTCCATGCAGACTTGCCCAGTGTCCTTGCAGCCTTGCCCAGTGTCCTTGCAGCATGATCGTTTAAATTTTACCGCCGCAGCATCAAGATATACAGAGCCGGATGTCCTGTGTACTCGGCTGTACTCGGCTCTTCTCGTCTCCTCTCGCAGTCCCGCCCCTTGGCCAGGCTCCTATGATGGACATAACACAGGTCCAATGGCGGGACTGGGTGTGACTGCGAGCGGAGCCGAACTTAGCCGAGTACACAGTACATTCGGCTATGTGTATATCGGCGGCACTCGCTCCTCTCTTCCCCTCACAGACAGCGGGGATCGACATATAACACGCACCCCCGATTTTCCCCTGATTTTAAGGGGAAAAAAGTGCGTGTTATACGCCGATAAATACGGTATTTATTTTATTTAACCCAATTTTGCGCCGGTGTCTCCCAGCCCAGTTAAAAGGTTTCAGGTGACAGAAGGCGGGGTTTATGATCATGTGACCACCGTACATAGTACCCCTACCCATTCACCAAAAAAGTGTAGAGAAAAAAATAAAAACAGGAGACAAGTTTTTGACAAATTATTTATTAAAAAATTTAAAAAACAGTGTCCCTCGATGTAAATCAATCATAACGCCCGCCGCACCGCCGACCCAAACCCCCCCCCCCCCAAAAAAAAACATAACCGCTCTGCCTTCTAGGATGACTTATATAGTTAAGGGCGGGGCCACCTGGCAACGTCACCAGGTGGCCCCACCCCCTTGTGACGTCATTGGCGCAGCATGCACCCGAAAGATCTGGTATTTATTGAATGGGAGGGAACCCCACGCTGTTTTTTTGTTGTTTGTTTTAACTGGCACTTTTTTTTTTTTAATTCAGCTGTCAGCGGGGAAACCCATTGATAGCTGATGACTCATCCATTGTTGGGGACGCCGCAGTCTGTTTCCGGTCCCCGCTCCTTAACAACCAGATTACACTGCGCCCTGATTGGGCAAAGCTTTGCCTAATCAGGGCACAGAATGCACTGTGCAGCACGCAAATTCGGGTGTTTGGTGAACAGTCAAACAGGAAAATGAACTGAAATGAACTGTTCGCCCAACACTAGACACAACGGTTTGTAAAAATCTAAATATCAGTAAAAAAAAAAAAAAAACAGAAAAAACTTGAATTTTAGGACACACAATGAATTTACCAAATTTTTGGGTAAAATATAAATGAGGTTGCACCGAGTAAATAGATACCCATTATGTTAAGCCTTAAAATTGAGCGCACCTGTGAAACAGCATCAAACTATACTACACTATAGGTCACCAATTTCGGAGGGTGTCTATGGGAATGTTTGACCATTCTTCCAGAAGCACATTTGTGAGGTCAGGCACTGATGTTGGACGAGAAGGCCTGGCATCGCAGTCTTCGCTCTAATTCATCCCAAAGGTGTTCTATCAGGTTGAGATCAGGACTCAAGTCAAGTTCCTCCCACCCCAAACTCGCTCATCCATGTCTTTATGGACCTTGCTTTGTGCACTGGTCCCAGGGCCATCTTTAATATTGACTGGACCCTGGGCAAACATTTTTTTCGCGCCCCCCTGAATCCACTTATCAACTATTTGCAGGCAGTCCCGGACTCAAGGGACAGCTGATTTGGGCCCCACAACAATGACTGGGCCCAGGGCAGCTGCCCCTTTTGCCCTGCGCTAAAGATAGTCCAAATTATCTGGTGGAGGGGGGATTATGGTGTGGGGGTTGTTTTTCAGGGGTTGGGCTTGGCCCCTTAGTTCCAGTTAAAGCGGAGGTACGCCGAAAATAAAATATTAAAAGCCAGCAGCTACAGCTACAGCAGCTGCTGACTTTTAATATTAGGACACTTACCTGTCCTGGAGTCCAGCGACGTCCGCAGCAGAGGACGAGCAATCGCTTGTCACTCTGCTGCCCCCACCGCCATCCTCGGCCTTGCGGCTTTACTGCCCGGTTCCCTACGGCGCATGCGCGTGTCGCGCTGCGCCGTTCTGACTGGTCCTCGTCTGTTCTGGGAGCCGAGTGTCTCCCAGAACACAACGGGTATACTGCGGAAAGTGACGTACTTCCCGCAGATTTCCCGCAGAGAGGACTCCCGGAAGTGGGTGAAAATACCTGTCTTAGAGAGGTATCTGCACCCCCCCCTCCCCCCTGAAAGGTGCCAATTGTGAGGGGGGAGGGTTCTGATGAGCGGAAGTTCCACTTTAGGGTGGAGCTCTGCTTTAAGGCGTCAGCATACCAAGACATTTTGGACAATTTCATGCTCCCAACTTTGTGGGAACAGTTTGGGGACGGCCCCTTCCTGTTCCAACATGACTGCCCACCAGTTCACAAAGCAAGGTCCATAAAGACATGGATGAGCGAGTTTGGGGTGGAGGAGTCCTGACCTCAACCCTAAAAAAGACATTCGGGATGAATTAGAGCATAAACTGGGAGTCAGGCCTTCTCATCCAACATCAGTGCCTGACCTCACAAATTCACTTCTGGAAGAATGGTCAAACATTCCCATAGACACTCCTAAACCTTGTGGACAGCCTTCCCAGAAGAGTTGAAGCTGTTATAGCTGCAAAGGGCGGGGCCAACTCAATATTGAACCCTACGGACTAAGACTGGGATGCCATTAAAGTTCATGGGCGTGTAAAGGCAGGCGTCCCAATACTTTTGGTCATATAGTGTACATGTTCATACCAGATTATGGCTGAAACGTGCTGCATCAAACAAAAATCCCGGCACTATGGTGTGTTATGCTCATATAAATCTTCTTTATCATAGGTCCATCAGGAGAAAATGTTGACATTCTTCGGCCTGAGTGGTCATTAGTCACAGAGAAACGCGTTGCCCCTTGGCAGATGCCATTAATATTTTTTGCGTGTGCTAAACTGAATGGTGCCGCAGCACTATGTACTTCGGTGCCACACATTTTTGGAAAACAGCCAGGGACTTGTTTTGCGTTTCTTACACATAGGGCAGGCGATTGAAGTTGCTGTGCTGGCCTCCATACACCGCAAAGGAACGTACAAAAACAGAAGGATGCGTTGCACCTGTGGATGTGAGCCAAGCCTGATGCTAGGTCTGTTTTACAGACATAGTTATATTTTAATCTATAGATATCCGTAATCAGGAGAGACGCCTGGCCTGGCACAGCGCCGGCTCGGAGAGTGAATTATACGTCGACTCGCAGCCCATCACGGAAAGGCTGTTCTGCTCTTATGTGTCAACATCCTTGAGCTAGTATGCAATAAATGTCATGCTTATGATATCCCGGCACAGCCGTAATTTGTAGCATGTTCATTTCATGACCCCCATTATTCCATTACACCATACAACCATAAAATTACTGCATTTGTAATGTCACAAATTTTATTACATTGTCACCCAGGGGCTCGGACCCAGAAGGCGGTAAAGCGGAGGACGCGTTTCAACAAAGCCATTTTTTTTTTATTCTTCGCTCTGAAAAAAAAAAAAAACCTCAGCAACCCATTCCACCATCGTGTCCCTGTTTATTAATGATATGAATTTCTCAATCGTCAATTACCCGTCCTTCCTTCCTATAGGTGTCAGGCACAGCAAGAACATTAATACCATTCCATCAATCAACGATCAAAGTAGTAAGTAATAGGATTTATTTGCTAGAAAGAGCCCTGGAGCATTCTTTTTTTGGTGGCATTAAAAACCCTTTTATCAATTTTTTTTTTGTGGCATTAAAAACTTCTTTATCTCTTTTTTTTGTAGTACTAAAAACCCTTTTATCATTTTTTTGTGGCATTAAAAACTCCTTTATCTATTTTTTGTGGCATTAAAAACCCTTTTATCTATTTTTTTGTAGCATTAAAAACCCTTTTATCTATTTTTTTGTGGCATTAAAAACTCCTTTATCTCTTTTTTTATTATTATTATTATTATTAATATTATTGTAGTATTAAAAACCTTTTTATCTATTTTTTTGTGGCATTAAAAACTCCTTTATCTCTTTTATTATTATTATTATTATTATTATTATTATTATTATTATTGTAGCATTAAAAACTCCTTTATCTCTTTTTTATTATTATTATTATTATTTTGTTGGAACTAGAGATAAATTCAATATTTTCACACAATGATTCATATCCAGCAGATTCCTTTCCATTAGGCGTCAAAGCCATGATATCAAGATTGAGCGTATAAATAATTCTAATAATTTGCAAGAAAACAAAAAAAAAAAGAGAGAAATAATTACATCTGAGTGTCCCAATATTAATGGAGTTCTTTCAGAGACTAGTGATGAGCCGAACACCCCCCGGTTCGGTTCGCACCAGAACCCGCGAACGGACCAAAAGTTCGCACGAACATTAGAACCCTATTAAATACAATGGATGCGAACGTTCGAATTCTAAAGTGCTAATTATAACAACTATTATGCATGTTATTGTCCTAAACAGAGTTTGGGAACCCGGCTTCTGCACCAGGGGACATGTATCAATGCAAAAAGAAGTTTTAAAAACGGACGTTTTCCGGGAGCAGTCATTTTAATGATGCATAAAGTGAAAAAAAAAATCAAATATTCCTTTAAATATCGTACCTGGGGGGTGTCTAAAGTATGCCTGTGAAGTGCCACGTGTTTCCCGTGTTTAGAACTGTCCCTGCACAAAATTACATTTCTAAAGGGAAAAAAGTCATTTAAAACTGCTTGCGGCTTTAATGCAATGTCTGGTCCCGGTAATATGGATGAAAATCTTTAGGAAAAATGGCATAGCTACCCCATCAACCCCCCCCCCCCCCCCCTACCCCAGCCCATTACCAGCCCCTTTGGGTCTTGTATGGATATTAAGGGGAACCCCGCACACAAAATAAAAAAGGCCCTATATATTCTGAACAGCCGTATACAGGCGGTGCATACAAGACAGGGACTGTAGGTTTGTTCTTATGTAGAATCTGTTTATAATTTTGAACAGCTGCATTGTTTAAGTGGAGCTCCATGGCAAATTCCTTTTTTTTAGTTTTTTGTAAAACATAGGGAACGGTTATCACCCCTGTCACATTTTTTTTGCTGTCTGTGCCCCTGTTCAGAACATTTCACCTCACTTTGCGTCCCAATGACAACTGTTTTTGAAATGTGGTGTTTTTATTGAAACAAGGATTGCTGATAAAGCATCAGTAGAGAGGAGACATCTTTCTCCCATATTAATTCTTACAGGAGAGAATTTTCCTTCCAAGGGGTAGATTTCCTCTCACTTCCTGTTGTCTTCTTCCGTTTGCAAGTAGTAGTAGTTTGTAAGTTGGATGTTTGAAAGTAGGGACCTGCCGTATATACTCTGCAGAAATTGGCCCCTTAGGTGTTGGTGTTGGCACAACACTGAAAGCACTCACAGTTATTCTTGGTGGGTGCTGGAACGCCCTGCTGTCAACTATTATATCAGGAATTTTAATTACATATAATTGTTGAACAGTGGTAGTAAAAATTGGGCCTTTGATGGTGGTGCTGGTGCCCCAACACTGTAAGGCCTGACAGTTACTCTTGGTGGGCGCAGCAATGGGCCCTGCTGTGAATTATTAGATCAATAATTATAATTGCATGCCCCTGTTGAACAGGGGCTGAAAAATTGGGCCTTTGGTGGTGGTGGTGGTGGTGATGGTGGTGCTGGTGCCACAACACTGTAAGGCCTGACAGTTACTCTTGGTGGGCGCAGCAATGCTCCCTGCTGTGAATTATTAGATCAATAATTATAATTGCATGCCCCTGTTGAACAGGGGCTGAAAAATTGGGCCTTTGGTGGTGGTGGTGGTGGTGATGGTGGTGCTGGTGCCACAACACTGTAAGGCCTGACAGTTACTCTTGGTGGGCGCAGCAATGCTCCCTGCTGTGAATTATTAGATCAATAATTATAATTGCATGCCCCTGTTGAACAGGGGCTGAAAAATTGGGCCTTTGGTGGTGGTGGTGGTGGTGATGGTGGTGCTGGTGCCACAACACTGTAAGGCCTGACAGTTACTCTTGGTGGGCGCAGCAATGCTCCCTGCTGTGAATTATTAGATCAATAATTATAATTGCATGCCCCTGTTGAACAGGGGCTGAAAAATTGGGCCTTAGGCACTGGTGGCACAACACTGCAACCCCTCACAGATACTGTACTTGGAGCACAGCAATGAGGCCTGTTGCAAAGTATTGCATCAAAAATTTTAATTACACGCCCCTGTTAAACAGGGGCTGAAAAATTGGGCCTTAGCCACTGGTGGCGTCACCCATAAACCAAAATGATCTTCCAAGCTATCATCGTTAATCGTATCATTGAGGAGGAGGAGGAGGATAGCCAGTCAACATAACAGCACAGGCACTCAGCATCAGCATCAGTCTTGAAGGGATGTGACATTTTAAAATCAATTAGTCTGTTATATCAGCATCTGGTGTGTGGTAGCTGGTGGTGATCCAAGACTGGTTCATCTTGATGAAAGTCAGTCGATCAACCGAGTCGGTGGACAGGCGCACCCTGTGATCCGTGACAAATCCTCCAGCAGCACTGAATGTGCGTTCTGAAAGAACGCTGGATGCAGGACAGGCCAGTAGCTCAATTGTATACTGTGCAAGCTCTGGCCAGTGATCCATCCTCAAGACCCAGTAAGCCAGAGGATTTTCGGTGGGGAAGGTGTCCAAGTCTGACCTTGCCCCTAGGTATTCCTGCACCATGTATATCAGACGCTGGCGATGGTTGCTCGAACCGATCATACTTTGGGGCTGCGGACTAAAGAATTGTCTGAATGCATCGGTCAGACGGCCACCTTCCCCACAGCTCCTTCTTTGACTGCCCGAAGCCTCAGCAACTCGTTGTCCAGGACCAGGAGTTTGTAACCTCCCAGTCTCTGGGAACGCGTTGCACAGACCTTTCTGCAAGGCCTCCCGGAGTTGTCTCATCCTCTGCTCCCTCTGCGACGGTACGATAAGGTCCGCAACCTTACCCTTGTACCGTGGATCAAGGAGAGTGGCCAGCCAGTAATGGTCCCTCTCCTTGATCCGAAGAATACGAGGATCCTTCCGCAGACTTTGCAGGATCAGGGAGGCCATGCAGCGTAGGTTAGCTGAGGCATTCAGTCCGGAGTCCTCTGGGTCACTAAGGACGACATGATCCGCAGCCACCTCCTCCCAGCCACGTACAAGTCCACTGGTTTCTTGGGACTGTAAATCATCCCTAAAAGGCTGCTGCTGATGATGCTGAGTGCCAGCCTCCACCTCCATGCTGACACAATCCTCCTCCTCCTCCTCCTCCTCCTCTTCCTGTGCGATGGGTGGGACAGAAGGAACACTGTCTGGGTAAAGGGGGCCTTGAGAGGCAAGGAAGTCCTCCTCTTCCTGCCTCTGTTCTGCCTCAAGTGCCCTGTCCATTATTCCACGCTGCGTGTGCTCCAACAGGTGGACAAGAGGTACAGTGTCACTGATGCATGCACTGTCACTGCTCACCATCCTTGTGGCCTCCTCAAATGGTGCCAGGACAGTGCATGCATCCCTGATCATGCCCCACTGGCGTGGTGAAAAAAACCCGAGCTCCCCTGACCCTGTCCTGGTGCCGTAGTCGCACAGGTACTCATTGATGGCCCTCTGCTGCGTGTGCAGCCGCTGCAGCATGGCCAACGTTGAGTTCCACCTGGTGGGCATGTCACATATAAGGCGGTTCTTGGGCAGGTTCAACTCCTTTTGAAGCTCAGCCAGGCGAGCACTGGCATTATAAGATCTGCGGAAATGCACACAGACTTTCCTGGCCTGCTTCAGGACATCCTGTAAGCCCGGGTACCTGCCCAAGAACCGCTGCACCACCAGGTTAAGGACGTGAGCCATACAGGGCACATGGGTCAGTTGTCCCTGTCGGAGGGCGGAGAGGAGGTTGGTGCCATTGTCGCAAACCACCATTCCTGGCTTAAGCTGGCGTGGCGTCAACCACCTCTCGGCCTGCCCCTGCAGAGCAGACAGGACCTCTGCCCCAGTGTGGCTCTTGTCCCCCAAACACACCAGCGCAAGCACGGCATGGCATCTTTTTGCCTGCGTACTTGCGTAGCCCCTTGAACGCCTACGGAGCACCGCTGGTTCCGAGGACAAACCACAGGAAGAGGCCATGGAGGAAGAAGAAGAGGAGGGGGTGGAGGAGAGAGGTGTGTCACAACCAGTAGTAGCATTTTGGAGGCGTGGCGGTGGAACAACCTCCAACACTACTGCACCTTGTCCTGCATCCTTCTCAGCTGCCAAAAGAGTGACCCAATGGGCCGTGAAAGAAAGGTAACGTCCCTGTCCATGCCTTCTGGACCATGAGTCAGCGGTAATATGCACCTTACCGCTGACCGCCCTGTCCAGCGAGGCCAAGACATTGCCTTCCACATGCCTGTAGAGAGCCGGAATAGCCTTCCGTGCGAAAAAGTGTCGTTTGGGAACCTGCCACTGAGGAACCGCACATTGCACAAACTCATGGAAGGGGGCCGAGTCTACCAACTGAAAAGGCAGCAGTTGAAGCGCTAGCAATTTAGCCAAGCTAGCATTCAACGCTGGGCATGTGGATGGCTGGGAGTGAACTTCTTTTGACGGTCCAGCAGCTGGGGCAGGGAAATTTGCCTGCTAGAATCGGACGTTGGTGTACTGCTAGCAGAGTGGCCGCAAGTACTTGGCTGTGACACACCTAATTCTACACCTTCATTCCTCTCAGTGCATGTTTCAGAGAGGACTGAAGTTATAGTGGGGTTGGAGATCCCAGCTGATGTGGTGCAAGGAGAGGTCCGCTTTGTTCTTTGGTGTGGGTCTTTGAGGTAGGCTTGCCAACGAGCTGCATGGCAGGTCAACATATGTCTGATCAAGCATGTGGTGCCCAAGCGGCTGATGTTTTGGCCACGCGATATACGCTTGAGACATATGTTGCAAACAGCAGCTGTGCGATCTGATGCACTAGCCTCAAAAAAGGCCCACACCAAATAACTTTTTGCATGACGGGCAGAGGCAGCGCCCTGCACAGGCGGAGCTCTGCGGTGTGATTCCGTCGGTGTGCTGCCCATACGCTGGCCACTCAAGGGCATCCTGCCTCGTTGGAGATGTGCCTCCTCCTCATCCTCCTCCTCCTCCTCTCTCCTATTAGGCACCCACGTGGAGTCAGTGACCTCATCATCCCCTCCCTCCTCATAACTGGAGCCAATCTGGCAATATGCTGCAGCTGCTGGAACATGACTGCCAGATTGGTGTCCTTCTTGAGCATCCCCTCTCTCTGCTCTCACGCTGCTGCCTTCCTCTAGCTGGGTATCATCATCAGATCCTTCCAAACGCTGGGCATCCTCCTGGAGCATGTACCCAACACTGTGCTCAAACAGTTCGGGGGACTCCTCAGGAGGAGGGCATGGTGGGTCTAGGGAAGGATTGACTAATGAAGATAATGATACCAGAGAAGAGGACGCTTTGGCAGCTGCTTTGCCAGTACCCTGAGCCTGGGTGAGAGAGGATGAGGAGGATGAGGTGGGCTTGGTCATCCACTCTACCAAGTCTTCGGCATGATGTGGCTCAACATGTCCAGCTGCCGAAAACAAGGACAAGCGTGTCCCATGGCCATGTGCTGATGACAATGCACCGCGTACACGACCAGCACTGTTGCCCCCAGACACAGAGCCTGCTTGCCCTCTTTTTTTGCCTCCTGACTGTCTGCCTCTCCTTGGTTGCCTTCCAGACATTTTAATGGATGGCCTGCAGGGAGATGGGAAAAACAGCAATAAGGGCTACCTTCAGGTGTATACTGTGCAGGAGGCTTAGCAACAATGACACTGACACTGTCCCCTGCCTATCCTTCTCTGTCCCTAAACACAAAGGATTGAAAATATGGTTCAGCAAAATAGTTTTAGAACAGAATAGCACACTGACACTTTCCCTCACTGTCCTACTCTGTCCCTCCCTACAAACAAGATTTAGCACAGAATAGCACACTGATAATTTCTACGAGTGTCCTTCTCTGTCCCTAAACTCAAGGATTGAAAATATGGAACAGCAAATTTGGTTTAGAACAGAACAGAACACTGTCAGTTTCACTCACTGTACCTCTCTGTCCCTCAACTCAAGGATTTCTACAAAACAACTTCAAAAAGGGAAAAGGGAAGGGGACAGAAGAAGCCACTAGTAGTGTATATATAGTATATAGAATGATATTCTAGGTTCCAGTAGAAGGGGAACGCAACCTTTTCGTCAGAATATGCCAAAAAAAGGTTTTCAGAGAAATGTACATAATTACATTAAAAAATGCCAGCATCACATCACCCTAATTCCTGCACCTTCACCCCTCTGATCACCCCAATTCCTGCACCTTCACACCTCACATCACCCCAATTCCTGCACCTTTACACCTCACATCACTCCAATTCCTGCACCTTCACATCTCACATCACCCCAATTCCTGCACCTTCACACCTCAGGTCACCCCAATTCCTGCACCTTCACACCTCAGAGCACCCCAATTCCTGCACCTTCACACCTCACATCACCCCAATTCCTGCACCTTTACACCTCCCATCACCCCAATTTCTGCATCTTCACACCTCAGAGCACCCCAATTCCTGCACCTTTACACCTCACATCACCCCAATTCCTGCACCTTCACACCTCAGAGCACCCCAATTCCTGCACCTTCACACCTCAGAGCACCCCAATTCCTGCACCTTCACACCTCACATCACCCCAATTCCTGCACCTTTACACCTCCCATCACCCCAATTTCTGCATCTTCACACCTCAGAGCACCCCAATTCCTGCACCTTTACACCTCACATCATCCCAATTCCTTCACCTTCACACCTCAGAGCACCCCAATTCCTGCACCTTCACACCTCACATCACCCCAATTCCTGCACCTTTACACCTCACATCACCCCAATTTCTGCATCTTCACCCTTCAGATCACCCCCAATTCCTCCACCTTCACCCCTCAGGTCACCCCAATTCCTGCACCTTCACCCCTCAGATCACCCCAATTACCGCAACCTCAGACCTCAGATCAACCAATTCCTGCACCTTCACACCTCACATCACCCCAATTCCTGCACCTTTACACCTCACATCACCCCAATTTCTGCATCTTCACCCCTCAGATCACCCCAATTCCTGCACCTTCACCCCTCAGATCACCCCAATTCCTGCACCTTCACACCTCAGATTACCCCAATTTCTGCACCTTCACACCTCAGATCACCCCAAATCCTGCAGCTTCACACCTCAGTTGACCACAATTCCTGTAACTTCCCACCTCAGATCACCCCAATTCCTGTACCTTCACCCCTCAGATCACCCCCAATTCCTGCACTTTCACCCCTCAGATCACCCCAATTCCTGCACCTTCACCCCTCAGGTCACCCCAATTCCTGCACCTTCACCCCTCAGGTCACCCCAATTCCTGCACCTCCACACCTCAGATTACCCCAATTCCTACACATTCACCCCTCAGATTACCCCATTTCCTGCACCTTCACCCCTCAGATCACCCCAATTACTGCAACCTCAGATCAACCAATTCCTGCACCTCCACACCTCAGATTACCCCAATTCCTGCACCTTCACACCTCAGATCACCCCAATTCCTGCACCTTCACACCTCAGATCACCCCAATTTCTGCATCTTCACCCCTCAGATCACCCCAATTCTTGCACCTTCACCCCTCAGATCACCCCAATTCCTGCACCTTCACATCTCAGATTACCCCAATTTCTGCACCTTCACACCTCAGATCATCCCAATTCCTGCACCTTCACACCTCAGTTGACCACAATTCCTGTAACTTCCCACCTCAGATCACCCCAATTCCTGTACCTTCACCCCTCAGATCACCCCCAATTCCTGCACTTTCACCCCTCAGATCACCCCAATTCCTGCACCTTCACCCCTCAGGTCACCCCAATTCCTGCACCTTCACCCCTCAGATCACCCCAATTCCTGCACCTTCACCCCTCAGGTCACCCCAATTCCTGCACCTCCACACCTCAGATAACCCCAATTCCTACACATTCACCCCTCAGATTACCCCATTTCCTGCACCTTCACCCCTCAGATCACCCCAATTACTGCAACCTCAGACCTCAGATCAACCAATTCCTGCACCTCCACACCTCAGATTACCCCAATTCCTGCACTTTCACCCCTCAGATCACCCCAATTCCTGCACCTTCACCCCTCAGGTCACCCCAATTCCTGCACCTTCACCCCTCAGATCACCCCAATTCCTGCACCTTCACCCCTCGGGTCACCCCAATTCCTGCACCTCCACACCTCAGATTACCCCAATTCCTACACATTCACCCCTCAGATTACCCCATTTCCTGCACCTTCACCCCTCAGATCACCCCAATTCCTGCACCTTCACCCCTCAGATCACCCCAATTCCTGCACCTCCACACCTCAGATTACCCCAATTCCTACACATTCACCCCTCAGATTACCCCATTTCCTGCACCTTCACCCCTCAGATCACCCCAATTCCTGCACCTTCACCCCTCAGATCACCCCAATTCCTGCACCTTCACCCCTCAGATCACCCTAATTCCTGCACCTTCACCCCTCATATCACCCCAATTCCTGCACCTCCACATCTCAGATCACCCCAATTCCTGCACCTTCACACCTCAGATTACCCCAATCCCTGCACCTTCACCCCTCATATCACCCCAATTACTGCAACCTCAGAACTCAGATCAACCAATTCCTGCACCTCCACACCTCAGATTACCCCAATTCCTACACATTCACCCCGCAGATTAACCCAATTCCTGCACTTTCACCCCTCAGATCACCCCAATTCCTGCACCTTCACACCTCAGAGCACCCCAATTCCTGCACCTTCACACCTCACATCACCCCAATTCCTGCACCTTCACCCCTCAGATCACCCTAATTCCTCCACCTTCACCCCTCAGATCACCCCAATTCCTGCACCTTCACCCCCCAGATCACCCCAATTCTTGCACCTTCACCCCTCAGATCACCCTAATTCCTGCACCTTCACCCCTCTGATCACCCCAATTCCTGCACCTTCACACCTCACATCACCCCAATTCCTGCACCTTTACACCTCACATCACTCCAATTCCTGCACCTTCACATCTCACATCACCCCAATTCCTGCACCTTCACACCTCAGAGCACCCCAATTCCTGCACCTTCACACCTCAGAGCACCCCAATTCCTGCACCTTCACACCTCACATCACCCCAATTCCTGCACCTTTACACCTCCCATCACCCCAATTTCTGCATCTTCACACCTCAGAGCACCCCAATTCCTGCACCTTTACACCTCACATCACCCCAATTCCTGCACCTTCACACCTCAGAGCACCCCAATTCCTGCACCTTCACACCTCAGAGCACCCCAATTCCTGCACCTTCACACCTCACATCACCCCAATTCATGCACCTTTACACCTCCCATCACCCCAATTTCTGCATCTTCACACCTCAGAGCACCCCAATTCCTGCACCTTTACACCTCACATCATCCCAATTCCTGCACCTTCACAACTCAGAGCACCCCAATTCCTGCACCTTCACACCTCACATCACCCCAATTCCTGCACCTTTACACCTCACATCACCCCAATTTCTGCATCTTCACCCTTCAGATCACCCCCAATTCCTCCACCTTCACCCCTCAGGTCACCCCAATTCCTGCACCTTCACCCCTCAGATCACCCCAATTACCGCAACCTCAGACCTCAGATCAACCAATTCCTGCACCTTCACACCTCACATCACCCCAATTACTGCACCTTTACACCTCACATCACCCCAATTTCTGCATCTTCAGCCCTCAGATCACCCCAATTCCTGCACCTTCACCCCCCAGATCACCCCAATTCCTGCACCTTCACCCCTCAGATCACCCTAATTCCTGCACCTTCACCCCTCTGATCACCCCAATTCCTGCACCTTCACACCTCACATCACCCCAATTCCTGCACCTTTACACCTCACATCACTCCAATTCCTGCACCTTCACATCTCACATCACCCCAATTCCTGCACCTTCACACCTCAGAGCACCCCAATTCCTGCACCTTCACACCTCAGATACCCCAATTCCTGCACCTTCACACCTCACATCACCCCAATTCCTGCACCTTTACACCTCCCATCACCCCAATTTCTGCATCTTCACACCTCAGAGCACCCCAATTCCTGCACCTTTACACCTCACATCACCCCAATTCCTGCACCTTCACACCTCAGAGCACCCCAATTCCTGCACCTTCACACCTCAGAGCACCCCAATTCCTGCACCTTCACACCTCACATCACCCCAATTCATGCACCTTTACACCTCCCATCACCCCAATTTCTGCATCTTCACACCTCAGAGCACCCCAATTCCTGCACCTTTACACCTCACATCATCCCAATTCCTGCACCTTCACACCTCAGAGCACCCCAATTCCTGCACCTTCACACCTCACATCACCCCAATTCCTGCACCTTTACACCTCACATCACCCCAATTTCTGCATCTTCACCCTTCAGATCACCCCCAATTCCTCCACCTTCACCCCTCAGGTCACCCCAATTCCTGCACCTTCACCCCTCAGATCACCCCAATTACCGCAACCTCAGACCTCAGATCAACCAATTCCTGCACCTTCACACCTCACATCACCCCAATTTCTGCATCTTCACACCTCAGAGCACCCCAATTCCTGCACCTTTACACCTCACATCACCCCAATTCCTGCACCTTCACACCTCAGAGCACCCCAATTCCTGCACCTTCACACCTCAGAGCACCCCAATTCCTGCACCTTCACACCTCACATCACCCCAATTCATGCACCTTTACACCTCCCATCACCCCAATTTCTGCATCTTCACACCTCAGAGCACCCCAATTCCTGCACATTTACACCTCACATCATCCCAATTCCTGCACCTTCACACCTCAGAGCACCCCAATTCCTGCACCTTCACACCTCACATCACCCCAATTCCTGCACCTTTACACCTCACATCACCCCAATTTCTGCATCTTCACCCCTCAGATCACCCCAATTCCTGCACCTTCACCCCTCAGATCACCCCAATTCCTGCACCTTCACACCTCAGATTACCCCAATTTCTGCACCTTCACACCTCAGATCACCCCAAATCCTGCAGCTTCACACCTCAGTTGACCACAATTCCTGTAACTTCCTACCTCAGATCACCCCAATTCCTGTACCTTCACCCCTCAGATCACCCCCAATTCCTGCACTTTCACCCCTCAGATCACCCCAATTCCTGCACCTTCACCCCTCAGGTCACCCCAATTCCTGCACCTTCACCCCTCAGGTCACCCCAATTCCTGCACCTCCACACCTCAGATTACCCCAATTCCTACACATTCACCCCTCAGATTACCCCATTTCCTGCACCTTCACCCCTCAGATCACCCCAATTACTGGAACCTCAGATCAACCAATTCCTGCACCTCCACACCTCAGATTACCCCAATTCCTGCACCTTCACACCTCAGATCACCCCAATTCCTGCACCTTCACACCTCAGATCACCCCAATTTCTGCATCTTCACCCATCAGATCACCCCAATTCCTGCACCTTCACCCCTCAGATCACCCCAATTCCTGCACCTTCACACCTCAGATCACCCCAATTTCTGCATCTTCACCCCTCAGATCACCCCAATTCCTGCACCTTCACCCCTCAGATCACCCCAATTCCTGCACCTTCACCCCTCAGATCACCCCAATTCCTGCACCTTCACATCTCAGATCATCCCAATTCCTGCACCTTCACACCTCAGTTGACCACAATTCCTGTAACTTCCCACCTCAGATCACCCCAATTCCTGTACCTTCACCCCTCAGATCACCCCCAATTCCTGCACTTTCACCCCTCAGATCACCCCAATTCCTGCACCTTCACCCCTCAGGTCACCCCAATTCCTGCACCTTCACCCCTCAGATCACCGCAATTCCTGCACCTTCACCCCTCAGGTCACCCCAATTCCTGCACCTCCACACCTCAGATTACCCCAATTCCTACACATTCACCCCTCAGATTACCCCATTTCCTGCACCTTCACCCCTCAGATCACCCCAATTACTGCAACCTCAGACCTCAGATCAACCAATTCCTGCACCTCCACACCTCAGATTACCCCAATTCCTGCACTTTCACCCCTCAGATCACCCCAATTCCTGCACCTTCATCCCTCAGGTCACCCCAATTCCTGCACCTTCACCCCTCAGATCACCCCAATTCCTGCACCTTCACCCCTCAGGTCACCCCAATTCCTGCACCTCCACACCTCAGATTACCCCAATTCCTACACATTCACCCCTCAGATTACCCCATTTCCTGCACCTTCACCCCTCAGATCACCCCAATTCCTGCACCTTCACCCCTCAGGTCACCCCAATTCCTGCACCTCCACACCTCAGATTACCCCAATTCCTACACATTCACCCCTCAGATTACCCCATTTCCTGCACCTTCACCCCTCAGATCACCCCAATTCCTGCACCTTCACCCCTCAGATCACCCCAATTCCTGCACCTTCACCCCTCAGATCACCCTAATTCCTGCACCTTCACCCCTCATATCACCCCAATTCCTGCACCTCCACATCTCAGATCACCCCAATTCCTGCACCTTCACACCTCAGATTACCCCAATCCCTGCACCTTCACCCCTCATATCACCCCAATTATGCAACCTCAGACCTCAGATCAACCAATTCCTGCACCTCCACGCCTCAGATTACCCCAATTCCTACACATTCACCCCGCAGATTAACCCAATTCCTGCACTTTCACCCCTCAGATCACCCCAATTCCTGCACCTTCACACCTCAGAGCACCCCAATTCCTGCACCTTCACACCTCACATCACCCCAATTCCTGCACCTTCACCCCTCAGATCACCCTAATTCCTCCACCTTCACCCCTCAGATCACCCCAATTCCTGCACCTTCACCCCCAGATCACCCCAATTCCTCCACCTTCACCCCTCAGATCACCCTAATTCCTGCACCTTCACCCCTCTGATCACCCCAATTCCTGCACCTTCACACCTCAGAGCACCCCAATTCCTGCACCTTCACACCTCACATCACCCCAATTCCTGCACCTTTACACCTCCCATCACCCCAATTTCTGCATCTTCACACCTCAGAGCACCCCAATTCCTGCACCTTTACACCTCACATCACCCCAATTCCTGCACCTTCACACCTCAGAGCACCCCAATTCCTGCACCTTCACACCTCACATCACCCCAATTCCTGCACCTTTACACCTCACATCACCCCAATTTCTGCATCTTCACCCCTCAGATCACCCCCAATTCCTCCACCTTTACCCCTCAGGTCACCCCAATTCCTGCACCTTCACCCCTCAGATCACCCCAATTACCGCAAACTCAGACCTCAGATCAACCAATTCCTGCACCTTCACCCCTCAGAGCACCTCAATTCCTGCACCTTCACACCTCACATCACCCCAATTCCTGCACCTTTACACCTCACATCACCCCAATTTCTGCATCTTCACCCCTCAGATCACCCCAATTCCTGCACCTTCACCCCTCAGATTACCCCAATTCCTGCACCTTCACACCTCAGATCACCCCAATTCCTGCACCTTCACACCTCAGATCACCCCAATTTCTGCATCTTCACCCCTCAGATCACCACAATTCCTGCACCTTCACCCCTCAGATCACCCCAATTCCTGCACCTTCACACCTCAGATTACCCCAATTCCTGCACCTTAACACCTCAGTTGACCACAATTCCTGTAACTTCCCACCTCAGATCACCCCAATTCCTGTACCTTCACCCCTCAGGTCACCCCAATTCCTGCACCTCCACACCTCAGATTACCCCAATTCCTGCACCTTCACCCCTCTGATCACCCCAATTCCTGCACCTTCACACCTCAGAGCACCCCAATTCCTGCACCTTCACACCTCACATCACCCCAATTCCTGCACCTTTACACCTCCCATCACCCCAATTTCTGCATCTTCACACCTCAGAGCACCCCAATTCCTGCACCTTTACACCTCACATCACCCCAATTCCTGCACCTTCACACCTCAGAGCACCCCAATTCCTGCACCTTCACACCTCAGATTACCCCAATTTCTGCACCTTCACACCTCAGATCACCCCAATTCCTGCACCTTCACACCTCAGTTGACCACAATTCCTGTAACTTCCCACCTCAGATCACCCCAATTCCTGTACCTTCACCCCTCAGATCACCCCCAATTCCTGCACTTTCACCCCTCAGATCACCCCAATTCCTGCACCTTCACCCCTCAGGTCACCCCAATTCCTGCACCTTCACCCCTCAGATCACCCCAATTCCTGCACCTTCACCCCTCAGGTCACCCCAATTCCTGCACCTCCACACCTCAGATTACCCCAATTCCTACACATTCACCCCTCAGATTACCCCATTTCCTGCACCTTCACCCCTCAGATCACCCCAATTCCTGCACCTTCACCCCTCAGATCACCCCAATTCATGCACCTTCACCCCTCAGATCACCCCAATTCCTGCACCTTCACCCCTCAGATCACCCTAATTCCTGCACCTTCACCCCTCATATCACCCCAATTCCTGCACCTCCACATCTCAGATCACCCCAATTCCTGCACCTTCACCCCTCATATCACCCCAATTACTGCAACCTCAGACCTCAGACCAACCAATTCCTGCACCTCCACACCTCAGATTACCCCAATTCCTACACATTCACCCCGCAGATTACCCCAATTCCTGCACCTTCACCCCTCTGATCACCCCAATTCCTGCACCTTCACACCTCAGAGCACCCCAATTCCTGCACCTTCACACCTCACATCACCCCAATTCCTGCACCGTTACACCTCCCATCACCCCAATTTCTGCATCTTCACACCTCAGAGCACCCCAATTCCTGCACCTTTACACCTCACATCACCCCAATTCCTGCACCTTCACACCTCAGAGCACCCCAATTCCTGCACCTTCACACCTCACATCACCCCAATTCCTGCACCTTTACACCTCACATCACCCCAATTTCTGCATCTTCACCCTTCAGATCACCCCCAATTCCTCCACCTTCACCCCTCAGGTCACCCCAATTCCTGCACCTTCACCCCTCAGATCACCCCAATTACCGCAACCTCAGACCTCAGATCAACCAATTCCTGCACCTTCACACCTCACATCACCCCAATTCCTGCACCTTTACACCTCACATCACCCCAATTTCTGCATCTTCACCCCTCAGATCACCCCAATTCCTGCACCTTCACCCCTCAGATCACCCCAATTCCTGCACCTTCACACCTCAGATTACCCCAATTTCTGCACCTTCACACCTCAGATCACCCCAAATCCTGCAGCTTCACACCTCAGTTGACCACAATTCCTGTAACTTCCCACCTCAGATCACCCCAATTCCTGTACCTTCACCCCTCAGATCACCCCCAATTCCTGCACTTTCACCCCTCAGATCACCCCAATTCCTGCACCTTCACCCCTCAGGTCACCCCAATTCCTGCACCTTCACCCCTCAGGTCACCCCAATTCCTGCACCTCCACACCTCAGATTACCCCAATTCCTACACATTCACCCCTCAGATTACCCCATTTCCTGCACCTTCACCCCTCAGATCACCCCAATTACTGCAACCTCAGATCAACCAATTCCTGCACCTCCACACCTCAGATTACCCCAATTCCTGCACCTTCACACCTCAGATCACCCCAATTCCTGCACCTTCACACCTCAGATCACCCCAATTTCTGCATCTTCACCCCTCAGATCACCCCAATTCTTGCACCTTCACCCCTCAGATCACCCCAATTCCTGCACCTTCACATCTCAGATTACCCCAATTTCTGCACCTTCACACCTCAGATCATCCCAATTCCTGCACCTTCACACCTCAGTTGACCACAATTCCTGTAACTTCCCACCTCAGATCACCCCAATTCCTGTACCTTCACCCCTCAGATCACCCCCAATTCCTGCACTTTCACCCCTCAGATCACCCCAATTCCTGCACCTTCACCCCTCAGGTCACCCCAATTCCTGCACCTTCACCCCTCAGATCACCCCAATTCCTGCACCTTCACCCCTCAGGTCACCCCAATTCCTGCACCTCCACACCTCAGATTACCCCAATTCCTACACATTCACCCCTCAGATTACCCCATTTCCTGCACCTTCACCCCTCAGATCACCCCAATTACTGCAACCTCAGACCTCAGATCAACCAATTCCTGCACCTCCACACCTCAGATTACCCCAATTCCTGCACTTTCACCCCTCAGATCACCCCAATTCCTGCACCTTCACCCCTCAGGTCACCCCAATTCCTGCACCTTCACCCCTCAGATCACCCCAATTCCTGCACCTTCACCCCTCGGGTCACCCCAATTCCTGCACCTCCACACCTCAGATTACCCCAATTCCTACACATTCACCCCTCAGATTACCCCATTTCCTGCACCTTCACCCCTCAGATCACCCCAATTCCTGCACCTTCACCCCTCAGATCACCCCAATTCCTGCACCTCCACACCTCAGATTACCCCAATTCCTACACATTCACCCCTCAGATTACCCCATTTCCTGCACCTTCACCCCTCAGATCACCCCAATTCCTGCACCTTCACCCCTCAGATCACCCCAATTCCTGCACCTTCACCCTCAGATCACCCTAATTCCTGCACCTTCACCCCTCATATCACCCCAATTCCTGCACCTCCACATCTCAGATCACCCCAATTCCTGCACCTTCACACCTCAGATTACCCCAATCCCTGCACCTTCACCCCTCATATCACCCCAATTACTGCAAACCTCAGAACTCAGATCAACCAATTCCTGCACCTCCACACCTCAGATTACCCCAATTCCTACACATTCACCCCGCAGATTAACCCAATTCCTGCACTTTCACCCCTCAGATCACCCCAATTCCTGCACCTTCACACCTCAGAGCACCCCAATTCCTGCACCTTCACACCTCAACATCACCCCAATTCCTGCACCTTCACCCCTCAGATCACCCTAATTCCTCCACCTTCACCCCTCAGATCACCCCAATTCCTGCACCTTCACCCCCCAGATCACCCCAATTCTTGCACCTTCACCCCTCAGATCACCCTAATTCCTGCACCTTCACCCCTCTGATCACCCCAATTCCTGCACCTTCACACCTCACATCACCCCAATTCCTGCACCTTTACACCTCACATCACTCCAATTCCTGCACCTTCACATCTCACATCACCCCAATTCCTGCACCTTCACACCTCAGAGCACCCCAATTCCTGCACCTTCACACCCTCAGAGCACCCCAATTCCTGCACCTTCACACCTCACATCACCCCAATTCCTGCACCTTTACACCTCCCATCACCCCAATTTCTGCATCTTCACACCTCAGAGCACCCCAATTCCTGCACCTTTACACCTCACATCACCCCAATTCCTGCACCTTCACACCTCAGAGCACCCCAATTCCTGCACCTTCACACCTCAGAGCACCCCAATTCCTGCACCTTCACACCTCACATCACCCCAATTCATGCACCTTTACACCTCCCATCACCCCAATTTCTGCATCTTCACACCTCAGAGCACCCCAATTCCTGCACCTTTACACCTCACATCATCCCAATCCTGCACCTTCACAACTCAGAGCACCCCAATTCCTGCACCTTCACACCTCACATCACCCCAATTCCTGCACCTTTACACCTCACATCACCCCAATTTCTGCATCTTCACCCTTCAGATCACCCCCAATTCCTCCACCTTCACCCCTCAGGTCACCCCAATTCCTGCACCTTCACCCCTCAGATCACCCCAATTACCGCAACCTCAGACCTCAGATCAACCAATTCCTGCACCTTCACACCTCACATCACCCCAATTACTGCACCTTTACACCTCACATCACCCCAATTTCTGCATCTTCAGCCCTCAGATCACCCCAATTCCTGCACCTTCACCCCCCAGATCACCCCAATTCCTGCACCTTCACCCCTCAGATCACCCTAATTCCTGCACCTTCACCCCTCTGATCACCCCAATTCCTGCACCTTCACACCTCACATCACCCCAATTCCTGCACCTTTACACCTCACATCACTCTCCAATTCCTGCACCTTCACATCTCACATCACCCCAATTCCTGCACCTTCACACCTCAGAGCACCCCAATTCCTGCACCTTCACACCTCAGATACCCCAATTCCTGCACCTTCACACCTCACATCACCCCAATTCCTGCACCTTTACACCTCCCATCACCCCAATTTCTGCATCTTCACACCTCAGAGCACCCCAATTCCTGCACCTTTACACCTCACATCACCCCAATTCCTGCACCTTCACACCTCAGAGCACCCCAATTCCTGCACCTTCACACCTCAGAGCACCCCAATTCCTGCACCTTCACACCTCACATCACCCCAATTCATGCACCTTTACACCTCCCATCACCCCAATTTCTGCATCTTCACACTCAGAGCACCCCAATTCCTGCACCTTTACACCTCACATCATCCCAATTCCTGCACCTTCACACCTCAGAGCACCCCAATTCCTGCACCTTCACACCTCACATCACCCCAATTCCTGCACCTTTACACCTCACATCACCCCAATTTCTGCATCTTCACCCTTCAGATCACCCCCAATTCCTCCACCTTCACCCCTCAGGTCACCCCAATTCCTGCACCTTCACCCCTCAGATCACCCCAATTACCGCAACCTCAGACCTCAGATCAACCAATTCCTGCACCTTCACACCTCACATCACCCCAATTTCTGCATCTTCACACCTCAGAGCACCCCAATTCCTGCACCTTTACACCTCACATCACCCCAATTCCTGCACCTTCACACCTCAGAGCACCCCAATTCCTGCACCTTCACACCTCAGAGCACCCCAATTCCTGCACCTTCACACCTCACATCACCCCAATTCATGCACCTTTACACCTCCCATCACCCCAATTTCTGCATCTTCACACCTCAGAGCACCCCAATTCCTGCACATTTTACACCTCACATCATCCCAATTCCTGCACCTTCACACCTCAGAGCACCCCAATTCCTGCACCTTCACACCTCACATCACCCCAATTCCTGCACCTTTACACCTCACATCACCCCAATTTTCTGCATCTTCACCCCTCAGATCACCCCAATTCCTGCACCTTCACCCCTCAGATCACCCCAATTCCTGCACCTTCACACCTCAGATTACCCCAATTTCTGCACCTTCACACCTCAGATCACCCCAAATCCTGCAGCTTCACACCTCAGTTGACCACAATTCCTGTAACTTCCTACCTCAGATCACCCCAATTCCTGTACCTTCACCCCTCAGATCACCCCCAATTCCTGCACTTTCACCCCTCAGATCACCCCAATTCCTGCACCTTCACCCCTCAGGTCACCCCAATTCCTGCACCTTCACCCCTCAGGTCACCCCAATTCCTGCACCTCCACACCTCAGATTACCCCAATTCCTACACATTCACCCCTCAGATTACCCCATTTCCTGCACCTTCACCCCTCAGATCACCCCAATTACTGGAACCTCAGATCAACCAATTCCTGCACCTCCACACCTCAGATTACCCCAATTCCTGCACCTTCACACCTCAGATCACCCCAATTCCTGCACCTTCACACCTCAGATCACCCCAATTTCTGCATCTTCACCCATCAGATCACCCCAATTCCTGCACCTTCACCCCTCAGATCACCCAATTCCTGCACCTTCACACCTCAGATCACCCCAATTTTCTGCATCTTCACCCCTCAGATCACCCCAATTCCTGCACCTTCACCCCTCAGATCACCCCAATTCCTGCACCTTCACCCTCAGATCACCCCAATTCCTGCACCTTCACATCTCAGATCATCCCAATTCCTGCACCTTCACACCTCAGTTGACCACAATTCCTGTAACTTCCCACCTCAGATCACCCCAATTCCTGTACCTTCACCCCTCAGATCACCCCCAATTCCTGCACTTTCACCCCTCAGATCACCCCAATTCCTGCACCTTCACCCCTCAGATCACCCCAATTCCTGCACCTTCACCCCTCAGATCACCCCAATTCCTGCACCTTCACCCCTCAGGTCACCCCAATTCCTGCACCTCCACACCTCAGATTACCCCAATTCCTACACATTCACCCCTCAGATTACCCCATTTCCTGCACCTTCACCCCTCAGATCACCCCAATTACTGCAACCTCAGACCTCAGATCAACCAATTCCTGCACCTCCACACCTCAGATTACCCCATTTCCTGCACCTTCACCCCTCAGATCACCCCAATTCCTGCACCTTCACCCCTCAGGTCACCCCAATTCCTGCACCTCCACACCTCAGATTACCCCAATTCCTACACATTCACCCTCAGATTACCCCATTTCCTGCACCTTCACCCCTCAGATCACCCCAATTCCTGCACCTTCACCCCTCAGATCACCCCAATTCCTGCACCTTCACCCCTCAGATCACCCTAATTCCTGCACCTTCACCCCTCATATCACCCCAATTCCTGCACCTCCACATCTCAGATCACCCCAATTCCTGCACCTTCACACCTCAGATTACCCCAATCCCTGCACCTTCACCCCTCATATCACCCCCAATTACTGCAACCTCAGACCTCAGATCAACCAATTCCTGCACCTCCACGCCTCAGATTACCCCAATTCCTACACATTCACCCCGCAGATTAACCCAATTCCTGCACTTTCACCCCTCAGATCACCCCAATTCCTGCACCTTCACACCTCAGAGCACCCCAATTCCTGCACCTTCACACCTCACATCACCCCAATTCCTGCACCTTCACACCTCAGATCACCCTAATTCCTCCACCTTCACCCCTCAGATCACCCCAATTCCTGCACCTTCACCCCCAGATCACCCCAATTCCTCCACCTTCACCCCTCAGATCACCCTAATTCCTGCACCTTCACCCCTCTGATCACCCCAATTCCTGCACCTTCACACCTCAGAGCACCCCAATTCCTGCACCTTCACACCTCACATCACCCCAATTCCTGCACCTTTACACCTCCCATCACCCCAATTTCTGCATCTTCACACCTCAGAGCACCCCAATTCCTGCACCTTTACACCTCACATCACCCCAATTCCTGCACCTTCACACCTCAGAGCACCCCAATTCCTGCACCTTCACACCTCACATCACCCCAATTCCTGCACCTTTACACCTCACATCACCCCAATTTCTGCATCTTCACCCCTCAGATCACCCCCAATTCCTCCACCTTTACCCCTCAGGTCACCCCAATTCCTGCACCTTCACCCCTCAGATCACCCCAATTACCGCAAACTCAGACCTCAGATCAACCAATTCCTGCACCTTCACCCCTCAGAGCACCTCAATTCCTGCACCTTCACACCTCACATCACCCCAATTCCTGCACCTTTACACCTCACATCACCCCAATTTCTGCATCTTCACCCCTCAGATCACCCCAATTCCTGCACCTTCACCCCTCAGATTACCCCAATTCCTGCACCTTCACACCTCAGATCACCCCAATTCCTGCACCTTCACACCTCAGATCACCCCAATTTCTGCATCTTCACCCCTCAGATCACCACAATTCCTGCACCTTCACCCCTCAGATCACCCCAATTCCTGCCACCTTCACACCTCAGATTACCCCAATTCCTGCACCTTAACACCTCAGTTGACCACAATTCCTGTAACTTCCCACCTCAGATCACCCCAATTCCTGTACCTTCACCCCTCAGGTCACCCAATTCCTGCACCTCCACACCTCAGATTACCCCAATTCCTGCACCTTCACCCCTCAGAGCACCCCAATTCCTGCACCTTCACACCTCACATCACCCCAATTCCTGCACCTTTACACCTCCCATCACCCCAATTTCTGCATCTTCACACCTCAGAGCACCCAATTTCTGCACCTTTACACCTCACATCACCCCAATTCCTGCACCTTCACACCTCAGAGCACCCCAATTCCTGCACCTTCACACCTCAGATTACCCCAATTTCTGCACCTTCACACCTCAGATCACCCCAATTCCTGCACCTTCACACCTCAGTTGACCACAATTCCTGTAACTTCCACCTCAGATCACCCCAATTCCTGTACCTTCACCCCTCAGATCACCCCAATTCCTGCACCTTCACCCCTCAGAGCACCCCAATTCCTGCACCTTCACACCTCACATCACCCCAATTCCTGCACCTTTACACCTCCCATCACCCCAATTTCTGCATCTTCACACCTCAGAGCACCCCAATTCCTGCACCTTTACACCTCACATCACCCCAATTCCTGCACCTTCACACCTCAGAGCACCCCAATTCCTGCACCTTCACACCTCAGATTACCCCAATTTCTGCACCTTCACACCTCAGATCACCCCAATTCCTGCACCTTCACACCTCAGTTGACCACAATTCCTGTAACTTCCCACCTCAGATCACCCCAATTCCTGTACCTTCACCCCTCAGATCACCCCCAATTCCTGCACTTTCACCCCTCAGATCACCCCAATTCCTGCACCTTCACCCCTCAGGTCACCCCAATTCCTGCACCTTCACCCCTCAGATCACCCCAATTCCTGCACCTTCACCCCTCAGGTCACCCCAATTCCTGCACCTCCACACCTCAGATTACCCCAATTCCTACACATTCACCCCTCAGATTACCCCATTTCCTGCACCTTCACCCCTCAGATCACCCCAATTCCTGCACCTTCACCCCTCAGATCACCCCAATTCATGCACCTTCACCCCTCAGATCACCCCAATTCCTGCACCTTCACCCCTCAGATCACCCTAATTCCTGCACCTTCACCCCTCATATCACCCCAATTCCTGCACCTCCACATCTCAGATCACCCCAATTCCTGCACCTTCACCCCTCATATCACCCCAATTACTGCAACCTCAGACCTCAGACCAACCAATTCCTGCACCTCCACACCTCAGATTACCCCAATTCCTACACATTCACCCCGCAGATTACCCCAATTCCTGCACCTTCACCCTCTGATCACCCCAATTCCTGCACCTTCACACCTCAGAGCACCCCAATTCCTGCACCTTCACACCTCACATCACCCCAATTCCTGCACCGTTACACCTCCCATCACCCCAATTTCTGCATCTTCACACCTCAGAGCACCCCAATTCCTGCACCTTTACACCTCACATCACCCCAATTCCTGCACCTTCACACCTCAGAGCACCCCAATTCCTGCACCTTCACACCTCACATCACCCCAATTCCTGCACCTTTACACCTCACATCACCCCAATTTCTGCATCTTCACCCCTCAGATCACCCCCAATTCCTCCACCTTCACCCCTCAGATTACCCCATTTCCTGCACCTTCACCCCTCAGATCACCCCAATTCCTGCACCTTCACCCCTCAGATCACCCCAATTCCTGCACCTCCACACCTCAGATTACCCCAATTCCTACACATTCACCCCTCAGATTACCCCATTTCCTGCACCTTCACCCCTCAGATCACCCCAATTCCTGCACCTTCACCCCTCAGATCACCCCATTTCCTGCACCTTCACCCCTCAGATCACCCAATTCCTGCACCTTCACCCCTCAGATCACCCCAATTCCTGCACCTTCACCCCTCAGATCACCCTAATTCCTGCACCTTCACCCCTCATATCACCCCAATTCCTGCACCTCCACATCTCAGATCACCCCAATTCCTGCACCTTCACACCTCAGATTACCCCAATCCCTGCACCTTCACCCCTCATATCACCCCAATTACTGCAACCTCAGACCTCAGATCAACCAATTCCTGCACCTCCACACCTCAGATTACCCCAATTCCTACACATTCACCCCGCAGATTAACCCAATTCCTGCACTTTCACCCCTCAGATCACCCCAATTCCTGCACCTTCACACCTCAGAGCACCCCAATTCCTGCACCTTCACACCTCACATCACCCCAATTACTGCACCTTCACCCCTCAGATCACCCTAATTCCTCCACCTTCACTCCTCAGATCACCCTAATTCCTGCACCTTCACCCCTCTGATCACCCCAATTCCTGCACCTTCACACCTCAGAGCACCCCAATTCCTGCACCTTCACACCTCACATCACCCCAATTCATGCACCTTTACACCTCCCATCACCCCAATTTCTGCATCTTCACACCTCAGAGCACCCCAATTCCTGCACCTTTACACCTCACATCACCCCAATTCCTGCACCTTCACACCTCAGAGCACCCCAATTCCTGCACCTTCACACCTCACATCACCCCAATTCCTGCACCTTTACACCTCACATCACCCCAATTTCTGCATCTTCACCCCTCAGATCACCCCCAATTCCTCCACCTTTACCCCTCAGGTCACCCCAATTCCTGCACCTTCACCCCTCAGATCACCCCAATTACCGCAAACTCAGACCTCAGATCAACCAATTCCTGCACCTTCACCCCTCAGAGCACCTCAATTCCTGCACCTTCACACCTCACATCACCCCAATTCCTGCACCTTTACACCTCACATCACCCCAATTTCTGCATCTTCACCCCTCAGATCACCCCAATTCCTGCACCTTCACCCCTCAGATCACCCCAATTCCTGCACCTTCACCCCTCAGATTACCCCAATTCCTGCACCTTCACACCTCAGATCACCCCAATTCCTGCACCTTCACACCTCAGATCACCCCAATTTCTGCATCTTCACCCCTCAGATCACCACAATTCCCGCACCTTCACCCCTCAGATCACCCCAATTCCTGCACCTTCACACCTCAGATTACCCCAATTCCTGCACCTTAACACCTCAGTTGACCACAATTCCTGTAACTTCCCACCTCAGATCACCCCAATTCCTGTACCTTCACCCCTCAGATCACCCCCAATTCCTGCACTTTCACTCCTCAGATCACCCCAATTCCTGCACCTTCACCCCTCAGGTCACCCCAATTCCTGCACCTTCACCCCTCAGATCACCCCAATTCCTGCACCTTCACCCCTCAGGTCACCCCAATTCCTGCACCTCCACACCTCAGATTACCCCAATTCCTACACATTCACCCCTCAGATTACCCCATTTCCTGCACCTTCACCCCTCAGATCACCCCAATTCCTGCACCTTCACCCCTCAGATCACCCCAATTCCTGCACCTTCACCCCTCAGATCACCCCAATTCCTGCACCTTCACCCCTCAGATCACCCTAATTCCTGCACCTTCACCCCTCATATCACCCCAATTCCTGCACCTCCACATCTCAGATCACCCCAATTCCTGCACCTTCACCCCTCATATCACCCCAATTACTGCAACCTCAGACCTCAGACCAACCAATTCCTGCACCTCCACACCTCAGATTACCCCAATTCCTACACATTCACCCCGCAGATTACCCCAATTCCTGCACCTTCACCCCTCTGATCACCCCAATTCCTGCACCTTCACACCTCAGAGCACCCCAATTCCTGCACCTTCACACCTCACATCACCCCAATTCCTGCACCGTTACACCTCCCATCACCCCAATTTCTGCATCTTCACACCTCAGAGCACCCCAATTCCTGCACCTTTACACCTCACATCACCCCAATTCCTGCACCTTCACACCTCAGAGCACCCCAATTCCTGCACCTTCACACCTCACATCACCCCAATTCCTGCACCTTTACACCTCACATCACCCCAATTTCTGCATCTTCACCCCTCAGATCACCCCCAATTCCTCCACCTTCACCCCTCAGGTCACCCCAATTCCTGCACCTTCACCCCTCAGATCACCCCAATTACCGCAACCTAAGACCTCAGATCAACCAATTCCTGCACCTTCACCCCTCAGAGCACCTCAATTCCTGCACCTTCACACCTCACATCACCCCAATTCCTGCACCTTTACACCTCACATCACCCCCAATTTCTGCATCTTTACCCCTCAGATCACCCCAATTCCTGCACCTTCACCCCTCAGATCACCCCAATTCCTGCACCTTCACACCTCAGATTACCCCAATTCCTGCACCTTCACACCTCAGATACACCTCAGATCACCCCAATTCCTGCACCTTCACACCTCAGATCACCCCAATTTCTGCATCTTCACCCCTCAGATCACCCCAATTCCTGCACCTTCACCCCTCAGATCACCCCAATTCCTGCACCTTCACATCTCAGATTACCCCAATTCCTGCACCTTAACACCTCAGTTGACCACAATTCCTGTAACTTCCCACCTCAGATCACCCCAATTCCTGTACCTTCACCCCTCAGATCACCCCCAATTCCTGCACTTTCACCCCTCAGATCACCCCAATTCCTGCACCTTCACCCCTCAGGTCACCCCAATTCCTGCACCTTCACACCTCAGATCACCCCAATTCCTGCACCTTAACACCTCAGTTGACCACAATTCCTGTAACTTCCCACCTCAGATCACCCCAATTCCTGTACCTTCACCCCTCAGATCACCCCCAATTCCTGCACTTTCACCCCTCAGATCACCCCAATTCCTGCACCTTCACCCCTCAGGTCACCCCAATTCCTGCACCTTCACCCCTCAGATCACCCCAATTCCTGCACCTTCACCCCTCAGGTCACCCCAATTCCTGCACCTCCACACCTCAGATTACCCCAATTCCTACACATTCACCCCTCAGATTACCCCATTTCCTGCACCTTCACCCCTCAGATCACCCCAATTACTGCAACCTCAGACCTCAGATCAACCAATTCCTGCACCTCCACACCTCAGATTACCCCAATTCCTACACATTCACCCCTCAGATTACCCCAATTCCTTTACTTTCACCCCTCAGATCACCCCAATTCCTGCACCTTCACCCCTCAGGTCACCCCAATTCCTGCACCTTCACCCCTCAGATCACCCCAATACCTGCACCTTCACCCCTCAAGTCACCCCAATTCCTGCACCTCCACACCTCAGATTACCCCAATTCCTACACATTCACCCCTCAGATCACCCCATTTCCTGCACCTTCACCCCTCAGATCACCCCAATTCCTGCACCTTCACCCCTCAGATCACCCTAATTCCTGCACCTTCACCCCTCATATCACCCCAATTCCTGCACCTCCACATCTCAGATCACCCCAATTCCTGCACCTTCACACCTCAGATTACCCCAATCCCTGCACCTTCACCCCTCATATCACCCCAATTACTGCAACCTCAGACCTCAGATCAACCAATTCCTGCACCTCCACACCTCAGATTACCCCAATTCCTACACATTCACCCCTCAGATTACCCCATTTCCTGCACCTTCACCCCTCAGATCACCCCAATTCCTGCACCTTCACCCCTCAGATCACCCCAATTCCTGCACCTTCACCCCTCAGATCACCCCAATTCCTGCACCTTCACCCCTCAGGTCACCAATTCCTGCACCTCCACACCTCAGATTACCCCAATTCCTACACATTCACCCCTCAGATTACCCCATTTCCTGCACCTTCACCCCTCAGATCACCCCAATTCCTGCACCTTCACCCCTCAGATCACCCCAATTCCTGCACCTTCACCCCTCAGATCACCCTAATTCCTGCACCTTCACCCCTCAGATCACCCTAATTCCTGCACCTTCACCCCTCATATCACCCCAATTCCTGCACCTCCACATATCAGATCACCCCAATTCCTGCACCTCCACTCATCAGATCACCCAAATTCCTGCACCTCCACATCTCAGATCACCCCAATTCCTGCACCTTCACCCCTCATATCACCCCAATTCCTGCACCTCCACATCTCAGATCACCCCAATTCCTGCACCTCCACACCTCAGATTACCCCAATTCCTACACATTCACCCCTCAGATTACCCCATTTCCTGCACCTTCACCCCTCAGATCACCCCAATTCCTGCACCTTCACCCCTCAGATCACCCCAATTCCTGCACCTTCACCCCTCAGATCACCCTAATTCCTGCACCTTCACCCCTCATATCACCCCAATTCCTGCACCTCCACATCTCAGTTCACCCCAATTCCTGCTCCTTCACACTTCAGATCACCCCAATTCCTGCACATTCACACCTCAGATCACCCCAATTCCTGCACCTTAACACCTCAGATAACCCCAATTCCTGTAACTTCAGACCTCAGATCATCTCTAATTTCTGTACCATCATACCTCATACCAGCCCCAATCCCTGCACTTTCACACCCCAGATCACCCCAATTCCTGCACCTTTACTCCTTATATCACCCCAATTCCTGCACCTTCAAATCTCAGGTCAGTACCAATTTCTGCACCTCTAAATTAGTAGTTCCCAATATCTGGTTAATTACCAGACCAAAATAAGAGCAGGCAGCTTGGGGTGTCCAACTGAGCACCTGGACCGGATCTAGCCTGTCTGATGTGAGGATGCAGTAAAATATTTCAGGGGGTAGAGGATGAGAGGTAAACATGGCAGAGGATAAGGTCAGCAGTTTGTAGGACAGTGCACAGAGGTCATTAGTTTGTACGGCAATGTACAGAGGTTATTAGTTTGTAGGGCAGTGTACAGTGGGTCAGCAGGGCAGAGGATGGGAAGTCAACAGGGGAGTGTACATGAGTCAGTAGGGCAGAGGACAGGGGTCAGCTAAAGAGAGCACAAGGTTCAGTAGGACTGAGAACAGAGTTCAGCAGGGCGGACAACAGGGGTTAGTAGGGCAGAGAACAGGGTTCATCAGGGTGGACAACAGGGGTGAGTAGGGCAGAGAACAGGGTTCAGCAGGGCGGACAACAGGGGTTAGTAGGGCAGAGAACAGGGTTCAGCAGGGCGGACAACAGGGGTTAGTAGGGCAGGGAACAGGGTTCAGCAGGGCGGACAACAGGGGTTAGTAGGGCAGGGAACAGGGTTCAGCAGGGGTGAGTAGGGCAGAGAACAGGGTTCAGCAGGGCGGACAACAGGGGTTAGCAGGGCAGAGAACAGGGTTCAGCAGGGCGGACAACTGGGGATGACAGGGCACACAACAGGGGTCAGTAGGGCAGAGGACAAGTGGTCAGCAGGGTAGGGTGCAGGGGTTAGCAGAGCAGAGGATGGGAAGTCAACAGGGGAGTGTACAGGAGTCAGTAGGGCAGAGGACAGGGGTCAGCTAAAGAGAGCACAAGGTTCAGTAGGACTGAGAACAGAGTTTAGCAGGGCGGACAACAGGGGTTATTAGGGCAGAGAACAGGGTTCAGCAGGGTGGACAACAGGGGTGAGTAGGGCAGAGAACAGGGCTCAGCAGGGCGGACAACAGGGGTTAGTAGGGCAGAGAACAGGGTTCAGCAGGGCGGACAACAGGGGTTAGTAGGGCAGGGAACAGGGTTCAGCAGGGCGGACAACAGGGGTTAGTAGTGCAGGGAACAGGGTTCAGCAGGGTGGACAACAGGGGTGAGTAGGGCAGAGAACAGGGTTCAGCAGGGTGGACAACAGGGTTTAGCAGGGCAGAGAACAGGGTTCAGCAGGGCGGACAACTGGGGATAACAGAGCACACAACAGGGGTCAGTAGGGCAGAGGACAAGTGGTCAGCAGGGTAGGGTGCAGGGGTTAGCAGGGCAGAGGATGGGAAGTCAACAGGGGAGTGTACAGGAGTCAGTAGGGCAGAGGACAGGGGTAAGCTAAAGAGAGCACAAGGTTTAGTAGGACTGAGAACAGAGTTCAGCAGGGCAGACAACAGGGGTTAGTAGGGCAGAGAACAGGGTTCAGCAGGGCGGACAACAGGGGTTAGTAGGGCAGGGAACAGGGTTCAGCAGGGCGGACAACAGGGGTTAGTAGTGCAGGGAACAGGGTTCAGCAGGGTGGACAACAGGGGTGAGTAGGGCAGAGAACAGGGTTCAGCAGGGTGGACAACAGGGTTTAGCAGGGCAGAGAACAGGGTTCAGCAGGGCGGACAACTGGGGATAACAGGGCACACAACAGGGGTCAGTAGGGCAGAGGACAAGTGGTCAGCAGGGTAGGGTGCAGGGGTTAGCAGGGCAGAGGATGGGAAGTCAACAGGGAGTGTACAGGAGTCAGTAGGGCAGAGGACAGGGGTCAGCTAAAGAGAGCACAAGGTTTAGTAGGACTGAGAACAGAGTTCAGCAGGGCAGACAACAGGGGTTAGTAGGGCAGAGAACAGGGTTCAGCAGGGCGGACAACAGGGGTTAGTAGGGCAGAGAACAGGGTTCAGCAGAACGGACAACAGGGGTTAGTAGGGCAGAGAACAGGGTTCAGCAGGGCGGACAACAGGGGTTAGTAGGGCAGACGACAGGGGTCAGCTAAAGAGAGAACAAGGTTTAGTAGGACTGAGAACAGAGTTCAGCAGGGCGGACAACATGGCTTAGTAAGGCAGAGAACAGGGTTCAGCAGGGCGGACAACAGGGGTTAGTAGGGCAGAGAACAGGGTTCAGCAGGGCGGACAACAGGGGTTAGTAGGTCAGAGAACAGGGTAGAGCAGGGTGGACAACAGGGGTTAGTAGGGCAGAGAACAGGGTTCAGCAGGGCGGACAACAGGGGTGAGTAGGGCAGAGAACAGGGTTCAGCAGGGCGGACAACAGGGGTTAGTAGTACAGAGAACAGGGTTCAGCAGGGCGGACAACAGGGTTTAGTAGGTCAGAGAACAGGGTAGAGCAGGGCGGAAAACAGGGGTTAGTAGGGCAGAGAACAGGGTTCAGCAGGGCGGACAACAGGGGTGAGTAGGGCAGAGAACAGGGTTCAGCAGGGCGAACAACAGGGGTTAGTAGGGCAGAGAACAGGGTTCAGCAGGGCGCACAACAGGGGTTAGTAGGGCAGAGAACAGGGTTCAGCAGGGCGGACAACAGGGGTGAGTAGGGCAGAGAACAGGGTTCAGCAGGGCGGACAACGGGGGTTAGTAGGGCAGAGAACAGGGTTCAGCAGGGCGGACAACAGGGGATAACAGGGCACACAACAGGGGTCAGTAGGGCAGAGGACAAGTGGTCAGTAGGGTAGGGTACAGGGGTTAGCAGGGCAGAGGATGGGAAGTCAACAGGGGAGTGTACAGGAGTCAGTAGGGCAGAGGACAGGGGTCAGCTAAAGAGAGCACAAGGTTTAGTAGGACTGAGAACAGAGTTCAGCAGGGCGGACAACAGGGGGTTAGTAGGGCAGAGAACAGGGTTCAGCAGGGCGGACAACCGGGGATAACAGGGCGCACAACAGGGGTCAGTAGGGTAGGGTGACCAGACATCCACGGTTTCTGGGGACAGTCCCCGGATTGAGGACACAGTCCCCGGATTGAGGACACTGTCCCCGGACCAAGTCTGTCCCCGGTTTTGTCCCAGGATTGGATTTGAACAGGGGCTGGGGCAATTTCAAAGACAGTCAGTGCAGAATTAATAAAAAAAAAAATTCAGAATTACACCCCCCCCCCCGCTCCTACTACCTTAGGGGGGGGGTATTTCTTCCATTAACTGTGCCCCTTTCTGATGATCATGTGCTGGTCGGAGTGGAGGGAATATTTCTTCAGTTTCGGGTGCCTATTCAGCTCCCCTCACATGTTCTTCTGCCTTGGCTCAAGTCCCGGCCAGCCGCCTGTCTACTTATCTCCTTGCCTTCCCTGGTGTAGTGATCTTCCTCCGCTGCCCACCCAGTAGTAGCCGAGGCCTGGAGAGTAAGACTTGACAGGCTGTGAGGCGGGCGGCGACCGCGACGGGCAGAGAGTCGCTGATTGCCGCCATTACTAGTAAAAAAAAAATATGTCCCCGGGTTTCATTTTAAAAATTTGGTCACCTTACAGTAGGGCAGAGGACAAGTGGTCAGCAGGGTAGGGTACAGGGGTTAGCAGGGCAGAGGATGGGGTCAGCAGGGCAGAGGACAGGATTAGCAGGGCATAAGGAAGGAGTTAGCTTGCTGAGTCCCTCTCATGGTTCTACTTTATGAACAGGCTATGTATAGCACAGTGATGATATCACTGCTACATTTACAAGCTAATTGCTGGGTTTTCAAAACCATATATTGCACACAAAGTGTATTTACAGCTTCCAGTCCTACATGAAGTGTTTAATTTCCTTCACTTTCCAGGGGCAGATGTAATTGCAGGGTGGATGGAGGATGCAGTGAGGATTGCTGGATGCTGGTGTACTTGGTGATGGCCTTGGTGCCCTTGGAGATGTCATGCTTGGCCTAGCTCTTGCGGCAGCAGTAGGCAAAAAGCGGTTTGGATCTCCCGGGAGGTGATTGGTGGATCTCTTGTTGTAGTGAGCCACGCAGGAAGGTCCAACGGCGATCCCCATGAAGATCTATAATATGGTAGAGGTTCCTCAACTTCCTTAGGCTCTGATTTGTGCCCAGAGGGCCCATCAACTGATCCCAGACTGGCCAATTCTCCAGTGAGATTCTTGGTTAGGGTGATCTGATGAGCAGTAACCCATGGTAGCCAAAATCCAGATTTATTTGGCTTACTGTGCTTTACATGCGCTTCATGATATATGGCCTTACTGATCGAACCAGATGAACTAAAAAATAAACTGAACTAAAGAAAAGTCTAAATATGAGTGCAGATTTGATTTTAACCACTTGCCGCCCGCCCTATAACAGATTGACGGCTTCAAAGTGGTTTCAAAATCCTGACTGGACGTCATATGACGTCCTCAGGATTTTGAGCCGCTGCGCGCCCCCGGGGGCGCGCATCGCGGCGATTGTTGCTGCCAGATGTCGATCGGCTACTCCTCTGAGAGGGGGGGTTTGTGCTGATCCATTATCAGCGCAGCCCCCCCGAGGATGCCCACACTGGACCACCAGGGATGCCACTAGACCACCAGGGAAGCCCACCTATAGGTATTGCACACTAGACCACCAGGGATGCTAATTATATACAAGTAATGGATGCCAATCAGTGCCCACAATGGATGCCAATCAATGCCCACAATGGGCACCACTGATTGGCAGGCATTAGTGTTTGGCACTGATTGGCATCCATTAGTACAGTACAATGCCACCTATCAGTGCCCATCCATGCCACCTATCAGTGCCCATCCATGCCCATCCGTGCCACCTATCAGTGCCCATCTATGCCGCCTATCCGTGCCCATCCATGCTGCCTATCTGTGCCCATCTGTGCCGCCTATCTGTGCCCATCCGTGCCACCTATCTGTGCCCATCCGTGCCGCCTATCGTTGCCCATTCGTGCCACCTCATCGGTGCCCATCAGTGCCGCCTTATCCGTGCCCGTCAGTGCAGCCCCATCACTGCCCATCAGTGAAGGAGAAAACGTACTTATTTACAAAGTTTTGTAACTGAAACAAAAAAAAACGTATTTTTTTTCTAAATTTTCGGTCTTTTTTTTATTTTTTTTAGCAGAAAATAAAAATCGCAGAGGTGATCAAATACCACCAAAAGAAAGCTCTATTTGTGGGAACAAAATGATAAAAATTTAGTTTGGGTACAGTGTAGTATGACCGCGCAATTGTCATTCAAAGTGCAACAGCGCAGAAAGCTGAAAATTGGTCTGGGCAGGAAGGTGTATAAGTGCCCAGTATGGAAGTGGTTAAAAAGGAGGCTTCTAATGCCTTGTACACACGATCGGAATTTCCGATTAAAAAAAGTCAGACGGAATTTTTTCATCGGATATTCCGACCGCGTGTGTGCCTCATCGGGCTTTCTTCCGTCGGAATTTGGAAAGAGAACATGTTCTCTTTTTTTCTGATCGGAAATTCCGTTTGTCTGTGTGGAACTCCGACGGAGAAAAAAACACGCATGCTCAGAAGAATTAAGTCGACGCATGCTCGGAAGCATTGAACTTCATTTTTCTGGGCTTGCCGTAGTGTTGTACGTCACCGCGTTCTTTACGATCGGAATTTGGTGTGACGGTGTGTATGCAAGACAAGCTTGAACGGAATTCCATTGGAAAAATCAGTCGGAATTTATCCCGATGGAAAATCCGATCGTGTGTACAAGGCATAATTGGTTGGGAACTCTTCTGGGTTATTTCTCTCTTCTTTTTGTAAAACTCACGGCAAAGTACTAGTAAGTCCCGTTTTAGCATATTTCAACAATTTTTAATTGTTTCTGACCCAGAAGCGAAAACGATTAAATTTAGGATGTTTGCCCTATTTTATCTCGCCACTTAAATAAAATATTCTCTTAAATTCCCGGCGAAAAACAGCATTGTTCAGCAGATACAAAGGTTAATTCCAGTTACTTTATGGGGCTTCGTACATAAGAGCTCATTTCTGAGCATTAACTCAACGAAGCCTTCCAACCTCATTGCTAAAACCGTCACACTGAACAATTATGCTGAAACCGATGGAAATATTTATCCAAAAGGAACTCGCAAACTCTTTTAGAATGAAAAGCAAGTGTTATCGTTTCACTTCCATACCGCGCCTATTCTGGCACTTCTCTCCTGCATGTAAAAATCATCATTTTTTTTGCTAGAAAATTACTCAGAACCCACAAACATGATATGTTTTTTTTTTAGCAGACACCCTAGGGAATAAAATGGCGGTCATTGCAACGTTATTATCTCGCAGTGTATTTGCCCAATCATTTTTCAAACGCCTTTTTTAAAAAAAAACATAGCAAGTGTTATCGTTTCACTTCCATACCGCGCCTATTCTGGCACTTCTCTCCTGCATGTAAAAATCATCATTTTTTTTGCTAGAAAATTACTCAGAACCCACAAACATTATATGTTTTTTTTTAGCAGACACCCTAGGGAATAAAATGGCGGTCATTGCAACGTTATTATCTCGCAGTGTATTTGCCCAATCATTTTTCAAACGCCTTTTTTAAAAAAAAACAAAAAAACGGTTTCATGAATTAAAAAAAAAAAGTAAAGTTAGCCCAATTTTTTTGTATAATGTAAAACATGATAGATGATGTTAAGTAAATAGTAATCCAACATGTCACGCTTTAAAATTGTGCACATTAATGGAATGGCGCCAAACTTAAGTACTTAAAAATCTCCGTAGGCGGCACTTACATTTTTTTTAAAGGTTACCAGTTTAGAGTAACAGAGGATGTCTAGTGCTAGAATTGTTGCTCGTGCTCTAACGCACGGGGCGATACCTCACATGTGTGGTTTGAACGCCGTTTACATATGTGGGCGGGACTTACGTGTGCGTTCGCTTCTGAGCGTTAGCTACCGGGGACTGGGGCATTTAAAAAAAAAAATTTTTTTTACATTTACATTTTTTTGATCACTTTTATTCCTATTACAAGGAATGTAGATGCTTTCCCTGACTTGTTCATTCCCCGACTTGTTCATTCCCCGACTTAGTTTGGGTAGGCGGTACACTTGACCTTTGACCTCTGGGAACCCGCCTTCTGACCTTTGACCGCTGGGGGGAGGTCCCTGTTCCAAATCCTGAGTCCTAGCCTTGTTCTTAAAGGGAAAACCCTAACCCCAACCCTAACCCTACCCCTAACCCTAAGTCTCAACCCTAACCCTAAGTCTCAACCCTAACCCTTGCTGACCTTTGACCTATGAACTTTAACCCTAAGTGCATCTCCACTTAGTGACTCACCCCACCCTAAAACCCCTACCTTTCCCAGATCCCGCTCGGTTTGTCTGAAAAAGGGGAAAAATATTTTTTTTAGGCTCGGGATGTAGGAATAGGAATCTATCGTGACAGGATCTCTTTCTCAAGGCTGTAAAGCATGAGATCGAGAAAAAAAAAATCACGATCTCATGCTGACAGCCACGATCGCGGCCTTGTTTACATCCGGGGGCCCGGGCGTGACATCATAACGTCGCTCGTGGGCCTCCGACAGTCATAGAGATGACTGGTGACCATCAATGCCGGCTGATTCTTTCTCCGGGTTCCCGATGGCACTAGGGTGACCACATTACCAAAATACCATTCAGGGACACCCTCCCTTCCCAAAAATCAGCTTGTGCTGTAACGAATCACAGCACAGTGATTGGGCACAAGAGGCGGGATTTATGATTTCTCCAATCACAAGCAGGGGGCGGGGATTGTGCTCCTCCAGGCATTCCCGGCCAGGACAAGTACTGTCAGTGAGTAAAGCGGTGATGTGGCGGCCTTTTTTGGGGGCATCAGATTGGCCCAGGGGTGGCTGTGTCAGTTTCATTCCGGGACACTGTATTGTCCTGGAATAAAGGTGCCCGGGACAGACCTGCAAAATGCGGGACTGTCCCGGGCAATCCGGGACATGTGGTCACCCTAGGTGGCAGGGGAGAGCCCGATGAAGCACCGGATGGCGGCAGCAGGGGGGGGGACGTCCCCTCCCGTTGCCTATAAAAACGATCAAGTGGTGGAACTGCCGCTATGATCATTCTTGCTGTGCACAGAATCGCCGGCAGAAAATAATGATATCTGAATGATCCCTGTAGCTGCACCCATCATTCAGATATCCTCGCTGAAAGTCCATATGATGTCCTTGGGCTGGAAGTGGTTAAAGGCTTAGGGATGGGCTCGGATCTTGGTCCCAACCCACCTGAGCGATCGGGCCATAGAATGCCTGAAGGTCAAAAACCTTCAGCCTGTACAACCACTTTAAAAAAAAGAAAAAACAAATGCAGCCACCACATCAAGGTCTAGTAACCTGCAACATATTACATTTCTGGATTTGGGATTAGATACAATGTACCAGGTTTGTTTCTCCTAATTCCCATGATTTCTGCTTCCTGCACCTTCCACATTCTTTATAATTATAGATGATGTTTGTAAATGACGACTTAATATTATATATTAATGAAGCAATCACTGTTTTTTTTTTTTTCTGTCTGCGTATTTCACAGAGAATTAATGATTAGAAATGACGGCACACAGATGTTACCCAGATTCATGTCTCCCCCCGCCGTGCTGTCATACACAATTCACAAACACACCTCCGGTGACACATGATTGCTATTGACAAGTGCAGGAAACTGGCGGAGTGCAGCTACAGCGATGTGGGGGCTCAGTGACCGTACCGCCATCCCTGGGTCTCCGCCATCCCTGGGTCTCCGCCATCCCTGGGTCTCTGCCATTGCTAGGTCTCCACCATCCCTGGGTCTCAGCCATCTCTGGGTCTCCGTCATCCCTGGGTCTCCGCCATCCCTGGGTCTCCGCCATCCCTGCGTCTCTGCCATTGCTAGGTCACCACCATCATTGGGTCTCCGCCATCCCTGGGTCTATACCATCGCTGGGTCTCCGCCATCCCTGGGTCTCAGCCATCTCTGGGTCTCCGTCATCCCTGGGTCTCCGTCATCCCTGGGTCTCCGTCATCCCTGGGTCTCCGTCATCCCTGGTTCTCCGTCATCCCTGGATCTCCGTCATCACTGGATCTTCGCCATCGCTGGGTCTCCGCCATTGCTAGGTTTCTGCCATGCCCGGGTCTCCACCATCACTGGGTCTCCGCCAATCGCTGAGTCTCCCCCATCACTGAGTCTCCCCCATTTCTGGGTCTGGCCCATTGCGGAGTCTCCGCCATTGCTGGGTCTCCACCACCCCTGGGTCTCCGCCATCCCTGGGTCTATACCATCGCTGAGTCTCCCCCATCGCTGAGTCTCCCCCATTGCTGGGTCTGGCCCATCGCGGAGTCTCTGCCATTGCTAGGTCTCCACCATCATTGGGTCTCCGCCATCCCTGGGTCTATACCATCGCTGGGTCTCCGCCATCCCTGGGTCTCCGTCATCGCTGGATCTTCACCATTTCTGGGTCTCTGCCATCGCTGAATATCTGCCATCGCTGGGTTTCCGCCACCCCTGGGTCTCCGCTAGACTTGTGCACAACGGAAAAATTTGTTCCGTTTCGGTTCGTTTCTTTCCGGTCCTGTTGATTCGTAATCATTCGTAATTTTGCTAGAAGGGATTTTTCGTGTTCTGACTCATTCGTATTTTTGCAAGCGACATTTTTCGTTGAATTTTTTGTTGCTTTATAATTCGTACTTTCGGTAGAGTACGTTGTTTTTCGTTGATTCTGGACACAACTCCTACTTTCGTAACTTTTTTTGGGTTCGTTGATTCGTAATTTTCCGTGTCTCTCTCACAACGACGCTGCCTATTATGCCTAATGTGCTTCGAATGGATTTGTACTTTTCTAAATACATAGCGGTTATTTGTAACGATTTGAAATCTCGTATTTTACTTTCGTTTTTTACATGCGGCTATAGGCTCCGTCCCTGTACACCATTTTGAGAGGGTTCAGCACGGTGAGGGAGAAGCAGAGAGCAGAGCAGAGTGAGTGTTATTGTGCTTCGAATGGATTCGAAATCTCGTATTTTACTTTCGTTTTTTCATGCGGCTATAGCCTCCGCCCCCTGTACACCATTTTGAGAGGGAGTTCAGCATGGTGAGGGAGAAGCAGAGAGCAGAGTGAGTGTTATTGTGCTTCGTATGGATTCGTACATTCGTAACTTTTTTCATAACGAATTATGCCGAAGACCTTCGAGCATTCGCTATTTTGCGGTATAATTTATTTCGGATTCGGTTTTATTCGTAATTGCTCTGTTTGGAAATTCGAATGCTTCCGAATGTCCGAAAGTTGCTAAATTCGGACGAATTTCGATTCGTTACGAAACGAATTGCACAAGCCTAGTCTCCGCCATTGCTAGGTTTCCGCCATCCCTGGGTCTCCGCCATTGCTAGGTTTCCGCCATCCCTGGGTCTCCGCCATCACTGGGCGTCCGCCATCGCTGAGTCTCCCCCATCGCTGAGTCTCCCCCATCGCTGAGTCTGCCCCATCGCTGGGTCTCCGCCACCCCTGGGTCTCCGCCATTGCTAGGTTTCCGCCATCCCTGGGTCTCCGCCATTGCTAGGTTTCCGCCATTCCTGGGTCTCCGCCATCACTGGGCATCCGCCATCCCTGAGTCTCCCCCATCGCTGGGTCTGCCCCATCGCTGAGTCTCCGCCATCGCTGGGTCTCCACCACCCCTGGGTCTCCGCCATCGCTAGGTCTCCGCCATCCCCAGGTCTCCGCCATCCCGGGGATTCCGCCATCGCTAAATCTCCCCCATCGCTGAGTCTCTACCATCCCTGGGTCTCTACCATCTCTGGGTCTCAGCCATCTCTGGGTCTCCGTCATCCCTGGGTCTCCGTCATACCTGGGTCTCTGTCATCCCTGGGTCTCCGTCATCACTGGATCTTTGCCATCGCTGGGTCTCCGCCATTGCTAGGTTTCTGCCATGCCCGGGTCTTCGCCATCACTGGGTCTCCGCCATCGCTGAGTCTCCCCCATCGCTGAGTCTCCCCCATCGCTGAGTCTGGCCCATCGCGGAGTCTCCGCCATCGCTGGGTCTCCACCCAGTGCCGATCCTGACCTCCCTGGGGCCCTAAGCAAAATTCTGCTAAGGGGCCCTTTACGGTGGCAAAAAATGGGTGTGGTTTACGTGGAATGGTTGGCGTGGCTTACGTGGGCGTGGCTCGGAGGGGTGTGGTTAGAGTCGGAGATGAATGAGGGATGGAGGAAGAAAGAGAGAAAGAAAGAGGGAGAGATAGAAAGAAAGAGGGGTGGAGGGACAGCAGGCCCAGATCCTACACCACAATAGAAATATGTGTATTCCAGAAAGTTTAACAAATCAGCAGATAAAGATACTCCAAACACCTGGTGTTAGCGCTTCAATCATCCCGGCACCATGGTTGTTATGGTGTCAGGATGACTGAAGCGCATTATTTATATTATTACATTGTAATATAGAATGAAATTATTCAACTCACCATAATGCAGAATCAGTGGAAGCCCCGAGTCCCTCCTTACACCAGGCATTCCCAGCGGAGTCCCCCTTACACCAGGCATTCCCAGTAGAGTTCCTCCTTATATCAGGCATTCCCAGCAGAGTCCCTCCTTACACCAGGCATTCCCAGTAGAGTCCCTCCTTATATCAGGCATTCCCAGCGGAGTCCCCCTTACACCAGGCATTCCCAGTAGAGTTCCTCCTTATATCAGGCATTCCCAGTAGAGTCCCTCCTTACACCAGGCATTCCCAGCGGAGTCCCCCTTACACCAGGCATTCCCAGCGGAGGCCCCCCTTACACCAGGCCTCCCCAGCGGAGGCCCCCCTTACACCAGGCCTCCCCAGCGGAGGCCCCCCTTACACCAGGCATTCCCAGCGAAGGCCCCCCTTACACCAGGCATTCCCAGCGGAGTCCCGCCTTACACCAGGCCTCCCCAGCGGAGGCCCCCCTTACACCAGGCATTCCCAGCGGAGGCCCCCCTTACACCAGGCATTCCCAGCGGAGTCCCCCCTTACACCAGGCCTCCCCAGCAGAGGCCCCCCTTACACCAGGCATTCCCAGCGGAGTCCCCCCTTACACCAGGCCTCCCCAGCGGAGGCCCCCCTTACACCAGGCATTCCCAGCGGAGGCCCCCCTTACACCAGGCATTCCCAGCGGAGTCCCCCCTTACACCAGGCATTCCCAGCGGAGTCCCCCCTTACACCAGGCATTCCCAGCGGAGTCCCCCCCCTTACACCAGGCCTCCCCAGCGGAGGCCCCCTTACACCAGGCATTCCCAGTGGAGGCCCCCTTACACCAGGCATTCCCAGCGGAGGCCCCCCTTACACCAGGCCTCCCCAGCGGAGGCCCCCCTTACACCAGGCATTCCCAGCGGAGGCCCCCTTACACCAGGCCTCCCCAGTGGAGGCCCCCCTTACACCAGGCATTCCCAGCGGAGGCCCCCCTTACACCAGGCCTCCCAGGCGGAGGCCCCCCTTACACCAGGCCTCCCAGGCGGAGGCCCCCCTTACACCAGGCCTCCCCAGCGGAGGCCCTCTTTACACCAGGCATTCCCAGCGGAGGCCCCCTATACACCAGGCCTCCCCAGCGGAGGCCCCCCTTACACCAGGCATTCCCAGTGGAGGCCTGCCTTACACCAGGCATTCCCAGCGGAGGCCTTACACCAGGGTAGGCCCCCCTTACACCAGGCATTCCCAGCAGAGGCCCCCCTTACACCAGGTGTGATGCCCCAGCAGCAGAGACTCTCTCCGCCGCCATTACGCAGAGGGGACAGTGGAGGAGCCGGCCGGGTGGCTGGCAATAGGAATTAAGCTGCGGCGCCGCCGCCCACCCCCGCCCCTTCCCACATTTCACTCACACACAGACAGACATTAGCGGGGCGGGAGGTGGGCGGTGCCGCAGCTCAATTCCTATTGGCAGCCACCCTGACCCTCCTCTTGGTCTACAAGAAAATGAAAATTGTCTCCGCCCGGCCTGCGGACCTCTAGTGGCGGCGGCGGCGGTTGCGGCGGCGGCGAAGATTCGGGGGCCCCTAGTAATTACTCAGGGCCCTATGCAGCTTGCCTAGCAAGCCTATAGGGCGGATCGGCCCTGTCTCCACCATCTATAGGTCTCTACCATCCCTGGGTCTCTGCCATTGCTAGGTCTCCGCAATCCCTGGGTCTCCGCCATCCCTGGGTCTCCCCCATTGCTGAGTCTCCCCCATTGCTGAGTCTCCCCCATTGCTGGGTCTGGCCCATTGCGGAGTCTCCGCCATTGCTGGGTCTCCACCACCCCTGGGTCTCCGCCATCGCTGGGTCTATACCATCGCTGAGTCTCCCCCATTGCTGGGTCTGGCCCATCGCGGAGTCTCTGCCATTGCTAGGTCTCCACCATCATTGGGTCTCCGCCATCCCTGGGTCTATACCATCGCTGGGTCTCCGCCATCCCTGGGTCTCCGTCATCGCTGGATCTTCACCATTTCTGGGTCTCTGCTAGTGATGAGCCGAACACCCCCGGGTTCGGTTCGCACCAGAACCCGCGAACGGACCGAAAGTTCGTACGAACATTAGAACCCTATTAAATACAATGGATGCGAACGTTCGAATTCTAAAGTGCTAATTATAACAACTATTATGCATGTTATTGTCCTAAAAAGGGTTTGGGAACCCGGGTTCTGCACCAGGGGACATGTATCAATGCAAAAAGAAGTTTTAAAAACGGTCGTTTTTCGGGAGCAGTCATTTTAATGATGCATAAAGCGAAAAAAAAAAAGTCAAATATTCCTTTAAATATCGTACCTGGGGGGTGTCTAAAGTATGCCTGTGAAGTGCCACGTGTTTCCCGTGTTTAGAACTGTCCCTGCACAAAATGACACTTCTAAAGGAAAAAAAAGCCATTTAAAACTTCTTGCGGCTTTAATGTAATGTCTGGTCCCGGTAATATGGATGAAAATCTTTAAGAAAAATGGCATAGCTACCCCATGACCCCCCCCCCCCCCACCCCAGCCCATTACCAGCCCCTTTGGGTCTTGTATGGATATTAAGGGGAACCCCGCACATAAAATAAAAAAGGCCCTATATACTCTGAACAGCCGTATACAGGCGGTGCATACAAGACAGGGACTGTAGGTTTGTTCTTATGTAGAATGTGTTTGTAATTTTGAACAGGTACATTGTTGAAGTGTAGCTCCAGCCCAAAAATCTATTTTTAAACTTTTTGGGAAACATAGGTAAGGGTTATCACCCCTGTAACATTTGTTTTGCTGTCTGTGCCCCTGTTCAGAACATTTCACCTCACTTTCCGTCCCAATGACAACTGTTTTTGAAATGTGGTGTTTTTCTTGAAACAAGGATTGCTGATAAAGCATCAGTACAGAGGAGACACCTTTCTCCCATATTTATTCTTACAGGAGAGAATTTTCCTTCCTAGGGGTAGATTTCCTCTCACTTCCTGTTGTCTTCTTTCGTTTGCAAGTAGGAGTCGTTTGTAAGTTGGATGTTTGAAAGTAGGGACCTGCCGTATATACTCTGCAGAAATAGGCCCCTTAGTTGTTGGTGTTGGCACAACACTGTAAGCACTCACAGTTACTCTTGGTTGGTGCTGGAACGCCCTGCTGTCAACTATTATATCAGGAATTTTAATTACATATAATTCTTGAACAGTGGTAGTAAAAATTGGGGCTTTGATGGTGGTGCTGGTGCCACAACACTGTAAGCCCTGACAGTTACTCTTGGTGGGTGCAGCATTGGGCCCTGCTGTGAATTATTAGATCAAGAATTGTAATTGCATGCCCCTGTTGAACAGGGGCTGAAAAATTGGGCTTTTCGTGGTGGTGGTGGTGGTGGTGGTGTTGCCACAACACTGTAAGCCCTCAGAGTTACTCTTGGTGGGTGCAGCAATGGGCCCTGCTGTGAATTATTAGATCAAGAATTGTAATTACATGCCCCTTTTGAACAGGGGCTGAAAAATTGGGCCTTTCGTGGTGGTGGTGGTGGTGGCGTTGCCACAACACTGTAAGCCCTCAGACTTACTCTTGGTGGGTGCAGGAATGGGCCCTGCTGTGAATTATTACATCAAGAATTGTAATGACACGCCCCTGTTAAACAGGGGCTGAAAAATTGGGCCTTAGGCACTGGTGGCACAACACTACAACCCCTCACAGATACTGTACTTGGAGCACAGCAATGAGCCCTATGGCAAATTATTGCTAAAAAAAATTTAAGTACACGCCCCTGTAAAACAGGGGCTGAAAAATTGGGCCTTAGCCACTGGTGGCGGCACCCATAAACAAAAATGATCTTCCAAGCTATCATCATCAATCGTATCATTGAGGACTCGGAGGAGGAGGATAGCCAGTCAACATAACAGCACAGGCACTCAGCATCAGCATCAGTCTTGAAGGGACGTGACATGTTAAAATCAATTAGTCTGTTATATCAGCATCAGGTGTGTGGTAGCTGGTGGTGATCCAAGACTGGTTCATCTTGATGAAAGTCAGTCGATCAACCGAGTCGGTGGACAGGCGCACCCTGTGATCCGTGACAAATCCTCCAGCAGCACTGAATGTGCGTTCCGAAAGAACGCTGGATGCAGGACAGGCCAGTAGCTCAATTGCATACTGTGCAAGCTCTGGCCAGTGATCCATCCTCAAGACCCAGTAAGCCAGAGGATTTTCGGTGGGGAAGGTGTCCAAGTCTGACCTTGCCCCTAGATATTCCTGCACCATGTTTATCAGACGCTGGCGATGGTTGCTGGAACCAATCATACTTTGGGGCTGCGGACTAAAGAATTGTCTGAACGCATCGGTCAGACGGCCACCTTCCCCACCGCTCCTTCTTTGACTGGCCGAAGCCTCAGCAACTCGTTGTCCTGGACCAGGAGTTTGTAACCTCCCAGTCTCTGGGAACGCGTTGCACAGACCTTTCTGCAAGGCCTCCCGGAGTTGTCTCATCCTCTGCTCCCTCTGCGACGGTAACATAAGGTCCGCAACCTTACCCTTGTACCGTGGATCAAGGAGAGTGGCCAGCCAGTAATGGTCCCTCTCCTTGATCCGAAGAATACGAGGATCCTTCCGCAGACTTTGCAGGATCAGGGAGGCCATGCAGCGTAGGTTTGCTGAGGCATTTGCTCCGGAGTCCTCTGGGTCACTAAGGACGACATGATCCGCAGTCACCTCCTCCCAGCCACGTACAAGTCCACTGGTTTCTTGGGACTGTAAATCATCCCTAAAAGACTGCTGCTGATGATGCTGAGTGCCAGCCTCCACCTCCATGCTGACACAATCCTCCTCCTCCTCCTCCTCCTCCTCCTCTTCCTCTTCCTGTGCGATGGGTGGGACAGAAGGAACACTGTCTGGGTAAAGGGGGCCTTGAGAGGCAAGGAAGTCCTCCTCTTCTTGCCTCTGTTCTGCCTCAAGTGCCCTGTCCATTATTCCACGCAGCGTGTGCTCCAACAGGTGGACAAGAGGTACAGTGTCACTGATGCATGCACTGTCACTGCTCACCATCCTCGTGGCCTCCTCAAATGGTGCCAGGACAGTGCATGCATCCCTGATCATGCCCCACTGGCGTGGAGAAAAAAAACCAAGCTCCCCTGACCCTGTCCTGGTGCCGTAGTCGCACAGGTACTCATTGATGGCCCTCTGCTGCGTGTGCAGCCGCTGCAGCATGGCCAACGTTGAGTTCCACCTGGTGGGCATGTCACATATAAGGCGGTTCTTGGGCAGGTTCAACTCCTTTTGCAGCTCAGCCAGGCGAGCACTGGCATTATAAGATCTGCGGAAATGCACACAGACTTTCCTGGCCTGCCTCAGGACATCCTGTAAGCCCGGGTACCTGCCCAAGAACCGCTGCACCACCAGGTTAAGGACGTGAGCCACACAGGGCACATGGGTCAGTTGTCCCTGTCGGAGGGCGGAGAGGAGGTTGGTGCCATTGTCGCAAACCACCATTCCTGGCTTAAGCTGGCGTGGCGTCAACCACCTCTTGGCCTGGCCCTGCAGAGCAGACAGGACCTCTGCCCCAGTGTGGCTTCTGTCCCCCAAACACACCAGCGCAAGCACGGCATGGCATCTTTTTGCCTGCGTACTTGCGTAGCCCCGTGAACGGCTACGGAGCACCGCTGGTTCATAGGACAAACCACAGGAAGAGGCCATGGAGGAAGAAGAAGAGGAGGGGGTGGAGGAGAGAGGTGTGTCACAACCAGTAGTAGCATTTTGGAGGCGTGGCGGTGGGACAACCTCCAACACTACTGCACCTTGTCCTGCATCCTTCCCAGCTGCCAAAAGAGTGACCCAATGGGCCGTGAAAGAAAGGTAACGTCCCTGTCCATGCCTGCTGGACCATGAGTCAGCGGTAATATGCACCTTACCACTGACCGCCCTGTCCAGCGAGGCCAAGACATTGCCTTCCACATGCCGGTAGAGAGCCGGAATAGCCTTCCGTGAGAAAAAGTGGCGTTTGGGAACCTGCCACTGAGGAACCGCACATTGCACAAACTCACGGAAGGGGGCCGAGTCTACCAACTGAAAAGGCAGCAGTTGAAGCGCTAGCAATTTAGCCAAGCTAGCATTCAACCGCTGGGCATGTGGATGGCTGGGAGTGAACTTCTTTCGACGGTCCAGCAGCTGGGGCAGGGAAATTTGCCTGCTAGAATCGGACGTCGGTGTACTGCTAGCAGAGTGGCCGCAAGTACTTGGCTGTGACACGCCTAATTCTACACCTTCATTCCTCTCAGTGCATGTTTCAGAGAGGACTGAAGTTATAGTGGGGTTGGAGATCCCAGCTGATGCGGTGCAAGGAGAGGTCCGCTTTGTTCTTTGGTGTGGGTCTTTGAGGTAGGCTTGCCAACGAGCTGCATGACAGGTCAACATATGTCTGGTCAGGCATGTGGTACCCAAGCGGCTGATGTTTTGGCCACGCGATATACGCTTGAGACATATGTTGCAAACAGCAGCTGTGCGATCTGATGCACTAGCCTCAAAAAAGGCCCACACCAAGGAACTTTTTGAATGACGGGCAGAGGCAGCGCCCTGCACAGGCGGAGCTCTGCGGTGTGATTCCGTCGGTGTACTGCCCTTACGCTGGCCACCAAAGGGCATCCTGTCTCGTTGGAGATGTGCCTCCTCCTCATCCTCCTCCTCCTCTCTCCTATTAGGCACCCACGTGGAGTCAGTGACCTCATCATCCCCTCCCTCCTCATCACTGGAGCCAATCTGGCAGTATGCTGCAGCTGCTGGAACATGACTGCCAGATTGGTGTCCTTCTTGAGCATCCCCTCTGTCTGCTCTCACCCTACTGCCTTCCTGTAGCTGGGTTTCATCATCAGACCCTTCGAAACGCTGGGCATCCTCCTGGAGCATGTACCCAACACTGTGCTCAAACAGTTCGGGGGACTCCTCAGGAGGAGGACATGGTGGGTCTAGGGAAGGAGTGACTGATGATTTGTCTGACATTGATACCAGGGAAGACGACGCTTTGGCAGCTGCTTTTCCAGTACCCTGAGCCTGGGTGAGAGAGGATGAGGAGGAGGAGGAGGGCTTGGTCATCCACTCTACCAAGTCTTCGGCATGATGTGGCTCAACATGTCCAGCTGCCGAAAAGAAGGACAAGCGTGTCCCATGGCCATGTGCTGATGACAATGCACCGCGTCCACGACCAGCACTGTTGCCCCCAGACACAGAGCCTGCTTGCCCTCTTTTATTGCCTCCTGACTGTCTGCCTCTCCTTGTTTGCCTTCCAGACATTCTAATAGATGGCCTGCAGGGAGATGGGAAAAAAGCAATAAGGGCTACCTTCAGGTGTCCTTCTCTGTCCCTTGAAACAAGGACTTGCACAGTGAAAGAAACTGACACTCTCCCTACCTACAGTTTTCTGTCCCTAGAAAAAATGTTTTTTTTAAGCACAATATAGCACAAGGAGAATTCACTCACTGTCCTTCCAGGTCCCTGGAAACAAGGACTTGCACAGTGAAATAAACTGACACTCTCCCTACCTACAGTTTTCTGTCCCTAGAAAAAATGTTTTTTTTAAGCACAATATAGCACAAGGAGAATTCACTCACTGTCCTTCCAGGTCCCTGGAAACAAGGACTTGCACAGTGAAAGAAACTGACACTCTCCCTACCTACAGTTTTCTGTCCCTAGAAAAAATGTTTTTTTTAAGCACAATATAGCACAAGGAGAATTCACTCACTGTCCTTCCAGGTCCCTGGAAACAAGGACTTGCACAGTGAAAGAAACTGACACTCTCCCTACCTACAGTTTTCTGTCCCTAGAAAAAATGTTTTTTTTAAGCACAATATAGCACAAGGAGAATTCACTCACTGTCCTTCCAGGTCCCTGGAAACAAGGACTTACTTGCACAGTGAAAGAAACTGACACTCTCCCTACCTACAGTTTTCTGTCCCTAGAAAAAAATGTTTTTTTAAGCACAATATAGCACAAGGAGAATTCACTCACTGTCCTTCCAGGTCCCTGGAAACAAGGACTTACTTGCACAGTGAAAGAAACTGACACTCTCCCTACCTACAGTTTTCTGTCCCTAGAAAAAATGTTTTTTTTAAGCACAATATAGCACAAGGAGAATTCACTCACTGTCCTTCCAGGTCCCTGGAAACAAGGACTTACTTGCACAGTGAAAGAAACTGACACTCTCCCTACCTACAGTTTTCTGTCCCTAGAAAAAATGTTTTTTTAAGCACAATATAGCACAAGGAGAATTCACTCACTGTCCTTCCAGGTCCCTGGAAACAAGGACTTACTTGCACAGTGAAAGAAACTGACACTCTCCCTACCTACAGTTTGCTGTCCCTAGAAAAAGTGTTTTTTTTAAGCACAATATAGCACAAGGAGAATTCACTCACTGTCCTTCCAGGTCCCTGGAAAGAAGGACTTGCACAGTGAAAGAAACTGACACTCTCCCTACCTACAGTTTTCTGTCCCTAGAAAAAATGTTTTTTTTAAGCACAATATAGCACAAGGAGAATTCACTCACTGTCCTTCCAGGTCCCTGGAAACAAGGACTTGCACAGTGAAAGAAACTGACACTCTCCCTACCTACAGTTTTCTGTCCCTAGAAAAAATGTTTTTTTTAAGCACAATATAGCACAAGGAGAATTCACTCACTGTCCTTCCAGGTCCCTGGAAACAAGGACTTGCACAGTGAAAGAAACTGACACTCTCCCTACCTACAGTTTTCTGTCCCTAGAAAAAATGTTTTTTTTAAGCACAATATAGCACAAGGAGAATTCACTCACTGTCCTTCCAGGTCCCTGGAAACAAGGACTTGCACAGTGAAAGAAACTGACACTCTCCCTACCTACAGTTTTCTGTCCCTAGAAAAAATGTTTTTTTTTAAGCACAATATAGCACAAGGAGAATTCACTCACTGTCCTTCCAGGTCCCTGGAAACAAGGACTTGCACAGTGAAAGAAACTGACACTCTCCCTACCTACAGTTTTCTGTCCCTAGAAAAAATGTTTTTTTTAAGCACAATATAGCACAAGGAGAATTCACTCACTGTCCTTCCAGGTCCCTGGAAACAAGGACTTACTTGCACAGTGAAGGAAACTGACACTCTCCCTACCTACAGTTTTCTGTCCCTAGAAAAAATGTTTTTTTAAGCACAATATAGCACAAGGAGAATTCACTCACTGTCCTTCCAGGTCCCTGGAAACAAGGACTTGCACAGTGAAAGAAACTGACACTCTCCCTACCTACAGTTTTCTGTCCCTAGAAAAAATGTTTTTTTTAAGCACAATATAGCACAAGGAGAATTCACTCACTGTCCTTCCAGGTCCCTGGAAACAAGGACTTACTTGCACAGTGAAAGAAACTGACACTCTCCCTACCTACAGTTTTCTGTCCCTAGAAAAAATGTTTTTTTAAGCACAATATAGCACAAGGAGAATTCACTCACTGTCCTTCCAGGTCCCTGGAAACAAGGACTTACTTGCACAGTGAAAGAAACTGACACTCTCCCTACCTACAGTTTGCTGTCCCTAGAAAAAATGTTTTTTTTAAGCACAATATAGCACAAGGAGAATTCACTCACTGTCCTTCCAGGTCCCTGGAAACAAGGACTTGCACAGTGAAAGAAACTGACACTCTCCCTACCTACAGTTTTCTGTCCCTAGAAAAAATGTTTTTTTTTAAGCACAATATAGCACAAGGAGAATTCACTCACTGTCCTTCCAGGTCCCTGGAAACAAGGACTTGCACAGTGAAAGAAACTGACACTCTCCCTACCTACAGTTTTCTGTCCCTAGAAAAAATGTTTTTTTTAAGCACAATATAGCACAAGGAGAATTCACTCACTGTCCTTCCAGGTCCCTGGAAACAAGGACTTGCACAGTGAAAGAAACTGACACTCTCCCTACCTACAGTTTTCTGTCCCTAGAAAAAATGTTTTTTTTAAGCACAATATAGCACAAGGAGAATTCACTCACTGTCCTTCCAGGTCCCTGGAAACAAGGACTTGCACAGTGAAAGAAACTGACACTCTCCCTACCTACAGTTTTCTGTCCCTAGAAAAAATGTTTTTTTTAAGCACAATATAGCACAAGGAGAATTCACTCACTGTCCTTCCAGGTCCCTGGAAACAAGGACTTGCACAGTGAAAGAAACTGACACTCTCCCTACCTACAGTTTTCTGTCCCTAGAAAAAATGTTTTTTTTAAGCACAATATAGCACAAGGAGAATTCACTCACTGTCCTTCCAGGTCCCTAGAAACAAGGACTTGCACAGTGAAAGAAACTGACACTCTCCCTACCTACAGTTTTCTGTCCCTAGAAAAAATGTTTTTTTTTAAGCACACTATAGCACAAGCACAAAACACACTGACACTCTCCCTACCTATCCTTCTCTTTCCCTAAACTAAAGGAATCCAGGTTAAGCAAGAAAGAAATAAAAGTCACTGTCCCTGCCTATGCTGCTCTATCCCTGCTCCGGAACACACTACACTAGGCCGCCGTGCTGGCGGCCTTTTATAGTGTGGGGCGTGTACTAAACACCCTCAGCAATAATTGGCCACAGGCATCCTGCCTGTGGCCAATCATTGCTCTCCTCGCTGCCGGCGCTGTGATTGGCCAAGCATGCGGGGTCACAGTGCATGCTTGGCCAATCACAGCGCCTGGATGACACTGCGATGGCGTAGTGCATTGTGGGCCGTTCGCGTCACTCGAATTTGGCGCGAACGGCCCAAATCGTTCGATCTTCGTCGAACGATCGAACAGCCGATGTTCGAGTCGAACGTATGTTCGACTCGAACACGAAGCTCATCCCTAGTCTCTGCCATCGCTCAATATCTGCCATCGCTGGGTTTCCGCCATTGCAAGGTTTCCGCCATCCCTGGGTCTCCGCCATCACTGGGCGTCCGCCATCGCTGAGTCTCCCCCATCGCTGAGTCTCCCCCATCGCTGAGTCTGCCCCATCGCTGAGTCTGCCCCATCGCTGGGTCTCCGCCACCCCTGGGTCTCCGCCATTGCTAGGTTTCCGCCATCCCTGGGTCTCCGCCATTGCTAGGTTTCCACCATCCCTGGGTCTCCGCCATCACTGGGCGTCCGCCATCGCTGAGTCTCCCACATCGCTGGGTCTGCCCCATCGCTGAGTCTCCGCCATCGCTGGGTCTCCACCACCTCTGGGTCTCCGCCATCGCTAGGTCTCCGCCATCCCGGGGATTCCGCCATCGCTAAATCTCCCCCATCGCTGAGTCTCCCCCATCCCTGGGTCTCAGCCATCTCTGGGTCTCCGTCATCCCTGGGTCTCCGTCATCCCTGGGTCTCTGTCATCCCTGGGTCTCCGTCATCACTGGATCTTTGCCATCGCTGGGTCTCCGCCATTGCTAGGTTTCTGCCATGCCCGGGTCTCCGCCATCGCTGGGTCTCCACCACCCCTGGGTCTCCACCATCTATAGGTCTCTACCATCCCTGGGTCTCTGCCATTGCTAGGTCTCCGCCATCCCTGGGTCTCCGCCATCCCTGGGTCTCCGTCATCGCTGGGTCTCCGTCATCACTGGGTCTCCGTCATCGCTGGGTCTCCGTCATCGCTGGGTCTCCGTCATCGCTGGGTCTCCGCCATCCCTGGGTCTCCGTCATCGCTGGGTCTCCGTCATCGCTGGATCTTCGCCATCGCTGGGTCTCCGCCATCGCTGGGTCTCCGCCATCGCTGGGTCTCCGCCATCGCTGGGTCTCCGTCATTGCTGGGTCTCCGCCATCGCTGAATCTCCACCATCGCTGAGTCTCTGCCCACCTTTGGGTCTCCGCCACCCCTGGGTCTCCGCCATTGCTAGGTTTCTGCCATCCACGAGTCTGCCCCATCACTGAGTCTCTGCCATTCCCGGGTCTCTACCATCGCTGGGTATCCGCCATTGCTGAGTCTTCGCCATCGCTGGGTATCCGCCAGCAATGATTAAAAGGACACTCCACCCAAAAGTGATGCTTCAGTTATGGGTGGGCTTTGATCACCTCTTGGTTTCTCCTATCCCTCAGGGACTCCAAGTGTGAGATTTAAGACTCATTTATTCGACTTTAAAACATAGTAAAGCGCCTACCGCTTCAACGTGCGTTTGATGTGTTTTTGATACTTCTGTAAAGCTCTTCTGAAGCTTTAATGAAGCTTGGCAAATGCCCTGTGTGTGTTTATTTTCTATTTTGTTTTTAAAGGGGTCCAGTAGAACTGAAAATCAGTAGTGCCCCCACTCAGCAGATCCGTAGCTCACTAGTACCCCCATTCAGCAGACCCCCTGCTCATTAGTACACCCACTTTTTCTGATTCTCCACTTAGTAGTAACCCCCAGCTCTGCTGATCCCCAACTCAGTAGTAACCCCAAGCTCTGCTGATCCCCCACTCAGTAATAACCCCCAGCTCTGCTGGGGGTCTCAGTAGTACCCCCCAGCTGATCCTTGCTTAAAGCGCCTTGAGGCAATTTAGATCGCATTTGTAGCGCTATATAAGTTATTCACTCACTCACTCCGCTCAGTGGTAAACCCCCAGCACTGCTAATCCCCTGCTTATCAGTAACCGCCAGCTCTGCTGATCCCGTACTCAGTAATAATGGCCAGCTCTGCTGATCCCTTGCTCAGTAGTAACCCCCAGCTCTGCTGATCCCTTGCGCAGAAATAACCCCCAGCTCAGCTGATCCCTTGCTCAGTAGTAACCCCCAGCTCTGCTGATCCCTTGCTCAGTAGTAATCCCCTGCTCTGCTGATCCCCCACTTAGTAATAACCCCCAGCTCTGCTGATCCTCTGGTTTGCTCCCATGTTGCTCCCCACGTGTGACATCTGCTATTTTCTCCTGCTCCAGTCCCCTAGCTCGGCTGATCCTGTGCCGCTCAGTCCTTCCTCTCCGGACCCAGCTCACCTTGACCTCTTCACGCCGGCTGCACACATATATGCGGTCTCTCAGTGTGGGGACCTTCACATCAAGCAGGTGCATATATGCAGCCCTGTGTACCACTTACCATGCTGACAACCAATCACAGCAGTCACATGACTCGAACACCTGTCTCCACCTCCCAGCGTTTAAAACTCTTGAAGGCCCGGGAGGCGGCCGAAAGGAAGAGGTTAATCTCTATAGCGTTCCCATGTTGCACACCACATGTGCCACCTGCTAGTTGCTGCACACCAGTCCAGACCCTGCTCACCTTCCTGCTGCTTCACACTGCACACCAGAGAGTAAGGGCCAGAGTCCTGTGATGTTTTTAGGAAGCTATGTACAGCACCATGGCGGCTTCTCTCACCAGCCATGAACTGCCTGTATTGCATAGAGAAGCATAGAGAATGACACAGAGGAACCAGGGAAGGCAAAAATATTCCTTTAATTGCATATGTACAGTGTAGGTGTATGTCTTTATCAGCATTGATGTTGTAACTTTATGCCCATTTAAATACTAAAAAATGTTGAAAAAAAAAAAATATATATATATATATACACTATATTGCCAAAAGTATTGGGACACCTGCCTTTACACGCACATGAACTTTAATGGCATCCCAGTCTTGGTCCGTAGAGTTCAATATTGAGTTGGCCCCGCCCTTTGCAGCTATAACAGCTTCAACTCTTCTGTGAAGGCTGTCCACAAGGTTTAGGAGTGTGTCTATGGGAATGTTTGACCATTCTTCCAGAAGCGCATTTGTGAGGTCAGGCACTGATGTTGGATGAGAAGGCCTGGCTCACAGTCTCCACTCTAATTCATCCTAAGGTTGAGGTCGGGACTCTGTGCAGGCCAGTCACGTTCCTCCACCCAAAACTCTCTCATCCATGTCTTTATGGACCTTGCTTTATGCACTGGTGTGCAGTCATGTTGGAACAGGAAGTTGGGAGCATGAAATTGTCCAAAATGTCTTGGTATGCTGACACCTTAAGAGTTCCCTTCACTGGAACTAAGGGGCCAAGCCCAACCCCTGAAAAACAACCCCCACACCATAATTCCACCTCCACCAAATGATTTGGAGGGGTGGCCCAATACTTTTGACAATATAGTGTGGATGAGTGAGTTTGGGGTGGAGGAACTTGACTGGCCTGCACAGAGTCCTGACCTCAACCCGACAGAACACCTTTGGGATGAATTAGAGCGGAGACTGTGAGCCAGGCCTTCTCATCCAACATCAGTGCCTGACCTCACAAATGCTCTTCTGGAAGAATGGTCAAACATTCCCATAGACACCCTCCTAAACCTTGTGAAGAGCCTTCCCAGAAGAGTTGAAGCTGTTATAGCTGCACAGGGCGGGGCCAACTCACTGTTGAACCCTACAGACTAAGACTGGGAGGCCATTAAAATTTGTGTATGTGTAAAGGCAGGCGTCCCAATAGTTTTGGTAATATAGGCATGCATTTGTATTTAGCCCCCTTGAGCACCTTTCGCTGCAATTACAGCTGCTGAAAAAAAAACAATATTTTTTACATTTTGCTATAATAAATATCCCCAAAAAATATATACATTTTTTTTTTTCCTCAGTTTAGGCCGATACGTATTCTTCTACATATTATTGGTTAAAAAAAAAATCGCAATAAGCAATAAGTCTTTTTGGGGATGTCTCTACCAGCTTTGCACATCTAAAGAGGGACATTTCTGCACATTCTTCTTTGCAGAATATCTCAAGCTCTGTCAGATTGGATGAAGAGCGTCTGTGAACAGCAATTTTCAGGTCTTGCCACAGATTCTCAATGTGATTTAGGTCTGGACTGTGACTGGGCCATTCTAACACATGAATATGCTTTGATCTAAACCATTCCATTGTAGCTCTGGCTGTATGTTTCGGGTCGTTGTCCTGCTGGAAGGTGAACCTCCGCCCCGGTCTCAAGTCTTTTGTAAACTGTAACAGGTTTTCTTCTGAGATTGCCCGGTATTTGGCTCTGACCAGCTTCCCTGTCCCTGCCGAAGAACAGCATCCCCACAACATGATGCTCCCACCACCATGTTTCACGGTGGGGATGGTGTGTTCAGGGTGATGTGCAGTGTTAGTTTTCCGCCACACATAGCGTTTTGCTTTTAGGCCAAAAAGTAAAATTTTGGTCTCATCTGACCAGAGCACCTTCTTCCACATGTTTGCTGTGTCCCCCCACATGATTGCTGTGTCCCCCACATGGCTTCCCACAAACTGCAAACAGGACTTCTTATGGCTTTCTTTCACCAATGTCTTTCTTCTTGTCACTCTTCCATAAAGGGCAGATTTGTGGAGAAGCACGACTAATAGTTGTCCTGTGGACAGATTCTCCCGCCTGAGCTGTGGATCTCTGCAGCTCCTCCAGAGTTACCATGGGCCTCTTGGCTGCTTCTCTGATGAATGCTCTCCTTGCCCGGCCCGGTCAGTTTAGGTGGACGGTCACGTCTTGGTAGGTTTGCAGTTGTGCCATACTCTTTCCATTTTTGGATGATGGAGTGAACAGAGCTCTGTGAGATGTTTAACCGCTTAAGGACCAGCGCACGACAATATACGTCGACAAAATGGCACGGCTGGGCAGATGGACGTACCTGTAAGATGCGGCATTGTTGGCGCGCGCACCCGCCGCAAGCTCCGTGAGACCGACTGCGGGTCCCGCGGACTCGATGTCAAGGGGGATACCCGTAATCGTCTCACAGTGAGGAAGAACGAGGAAATGCTGATGTAAACAAGAATTTCCCCAGTCTTCCTAGTGACAGGACACTGATCACAGCTTCCTATAATCGGGAGCGGTGATCAGTGTCGTGTCACACACAGCCCATCCCCCTTACAGTTAGAACACATCCCTAGGACATACTTAACCCCTTCAGCGCCCCCTACTGGTTAACCCCTTCACTGCCAGTGTAATTTTTACAGTAATCAGTGCATATTTATAGCACTGATCGCTGTATAAATGACAATGGTACCAAAATGGCATCAAAAGTGTCCGATGTGTCCGCCATAATGTCGCAGTCACGATAAAAATTGCTGTAAAATAAATAGTAAAAAAAAATATTAATAAAAATGCCATAAATCTATCCCCTATTTTGAATACTCTATAACTTTTGCGCAAACCAATCAATAAACACTTATTGTGATTTTTTTTTACCAAAAATATCTAGAAGAATACGTATCGGATTAAACTGAGGAAAAAAAAAAAATGATATATTTTTTGGGGATATTTATTATAGCAAAAAGTAAAAAATATTGCTTTTTTTTTCAAAATTGTCGCTCTTTTTTTGTGTATAGCGCAAAAAAGAAAAAACGCAGAGATGATCAAATGCCACCAATTGAAAGCTCTATTTATGGGAAAAAAGGACGTCAATCTTGTTTGGGAGCCACGTCGCACAACCGCGCAATTGTCAGTTAAAGCGACGCAGTGCCGAATCGCAAAAAGTGATCTGGTCTTTGGCCAGCCAAATGGTCCGGGGCTGAAGTGGTTAAAGCTTGGGATATTTTTTTATACAACAACAAGGGTAGGGGGACCTCAGATGAGGGAACCCCAAGAGTAAGGATGAGCCGAACACCCCCCGGTTCGGTTCGAATCCAGAACATGCGAACAGGCAAAAAATTTGTTTGAACACCGTTAAAGTCTATGGGACACGAACATGAAAAATCAAAAGTGCTAATTTTAAAGGTTAATATGCAAGTTATTGTCATAAAAAGTGTTTGGGGACCCGGGTCCTGCCCCAGGGGACATGTATCAATGCAAAAAAAAGTTTTATGTTTTTTCGGGAGCAGTGATTTTAATAATGCTTAAAGTGAAACAATAAATGTGAAATATTCCTTTAAATTTTGTGTCTGGGGGGTGTCTATAGTATGCCTGTAAAGTGGTGCATGTTTCCCGTGTTTAGAACTGTCCCTGCACAAAATTTAATTTCTAAAGGAAAAAAAGTCATTTAAAACTAAAACTCGCGGCTATTAATGAATTGTCGGGTCCCGGCAATACAGAGAAAAATCATTGAAAAAAACGGCATGGGTTCCCCCCCAGTCCATTACCAGGCCCTTTGGGTCTGGTATGAATATTAAGGGGAACCTCGAACCAAAAAAAACAAAGCGTAGGGCCCCCCCAAAATCATTAACCAGGCCCTTCAGGTCTGGTATAGATATTAAGGGGAACCCTGTGCCATTTAAAAAAAAAATGGCGTGGGGTTCTCCCCAAAAATCCATACTAGACCCTTCAGGTCTGGTATGGATTTTAAGGGAAACACCGCACCAAAAAAAAAAAATGGCGTGGGGTTCCCCCCAAAAATCCATACCAGACCCTTATCCGAGCACGCAACCTGGCAGGCCGCAGGAAAAGAGGGGGGGGACGAGAGAGCGCCCCCCCTCCTGAACCATATCAGGCCACATGCCCTCAACATGGGGAGGATGTCCCCATGTTGATGGGGACAAGGGCCTCATCCCCACAACCCTTGCCCGGTGGTTGTGGGGGTCTGCGGGCAGGGGGCTTATCGGAATCTGGAAGACCCCTTTAACAAAGGGGACCCCCAGATTCCGCCCCCCCCATGTGAATTGGTAACGGGGTATATTGTACCCCTACCATTTCACAAAAGAAAGTGTCAAAAATTTTAAAAACCATACAGACACAGTTGGGACAAGTCCTTTAATAAAAAAAAAAAATACAAAATAAAAAACAACATTCCAGCAATATAAATCCAGTCTGTCCAGCGATGATCCATTCTCCAGCGATGCTCTCCAGCGAGGAACGACGCACGATCCTCCCTGCACCGGAGCCCCACTTTTGATTTCTCTCATAGACTTTTAAAGGGTGTTCCGCGGCTTTTCGAATTTGCCGCGAACACCCCAAATTGTTCGCTGTTCGGCGAAAGGGCAATGTTCGAGTCAAACGCATGTTTGACCCGAACATAAGCTCATCCCTACCCAAGGGGAAAGCGGCTAATTTTGGCAGCAAAAAGGGGGCAATACTAGAGGCTGTTAAAAACTCAATAAAGTTTATTACACTCAACAGTATTCACGATAAAGTTGTATCTCAGTTGTCCTGAGAAGTAAAAACATGTCTACATGGGTTACAGTTTATCAGGTCCCACATGGAAGTTGTGGGGGTGTGATAAAATATAATATTTTTTTTTTATAACCTAACCCTGCTTTAAACTTCTCCACAACTTTATCCCTGACCTGTCTGGTGTGTTCCTCGGCCTTCATGATGCTGTTTGTTCACTAAGGTTCTCTAACAAACCTCTGAGGGCTTCACAGAACAGCTGTATTTATACTGAGATTAAATTACACACAGGTGGACTCTACTTACTAATTAGGTGACAATTGGTTCCACTAGATTTTAGTTAGGGGTATCAGGGTAAAGGGGGCTGAATACAAATGCCCCCCCCCCACACTTTTCACATATTTATTTGTAAAAAAAAAAATTGAAAACCATCTATCATTTTCTTTCCACTTCACAATTAGGTGCCACTTTGTGTTGGTCTATCACATAACATCCCAATAAAATACATTTACGTTTTCGGTTTTAACATGCAAATGTGGAAAATTTCAAGGGGTATGAATAATTTTTCAAGGCACTGTATACGCACAGGCTGTCACATGTCCTCTTGTTTTCTCCACAGTCCGCCCTCCATAACCCTCCAACTTTTAAGACGCAAACCTCGGCACCGATCCTCTCCACACCAGCAATAGAACTCCTCACCCCGCGTGTGTCGTCCATCTCTCCCGCGCTAAACACCCGGCATTATCTCCCTTTCGCTTCGGTGAACACCTCGAGAAGAGAGTGAAGTTGAGAGATGACTGTGTTCTCTGTCCCGCCCCGGATTTCCCTGACTCAGCACACAGATGGCGGCTCTTTTGGCACCGAAAACCGCCTACACCTTCTATAGATTGAGATCCAGAAAGCGGCGGTAATCAATTTTCTTCTTAAGTACTGACGGGAGAGTAAGCAGTTGGCTCCGCACAGCTTGTATTAATAGCTGACGCCGGCTCTGGAAAAAAATAAAAAAATATCGGTTCATTGTGAAAAAAGAGAGAGAGAGAGAGAGAGAGAGAGAGAGAGAGAGAGACCACACAATTGGCTTTCCGGGCAGCGAGCGAACGTGTGGCGGTGAGGGGGATTAAATTGTTGTGTTATGGAATTTTTTACATGCCAGAGACTGTTATTTGCGAAGTCATAAAGCCCGAAAAAAAAAAAAAACAATGAACAAAAAAATGGAACGCGTTCCTAAAACGCAGCAGCAACCATAAAAGTCATTGTTTGCAGTGCGATTGGGAAGCCCCCCGAGGGATCTGGAGCTGTAATTACCGAGACAAAGGAAACACCCGACTGATTGTTTAATAATAAAAATAATCGCTACAAATGTAACCGCCTGCTAATAAAGCGCCGTAATACGGAGTGTCCTCCGCGCCGAGCAAGCGAGCGAGCGGTCGGAATTTTAGAACATGCTGCATGGGTTCAGGTGGCGGGAGTGTTCGGGAGGAATCGGCTTCCTGGATACAAAAAAAGTGTTTCTGAATTACGAAGTGTTAGATGTACAGTGGAACTTCGGATTACGAGCATAATCCGTTCTGGGAGAATGCTCGTAATCCAAAGCACTCGCATATCAAAGCGAGTTTCCCCATTGAAGTCAATGGAAACAAAAATAATTTGTTCCGCATTGACTTCAATGGCATGCAATACCGCATGCGGCCAGAGGCGGGGGGGGGGCGCCGGAGCGCCTCGGAAACAGCCGGAAAGGCCTGAGGACACCTTGGCTGACCTTGGCAAACCTCGGAAAGTCTCGGGAACGTAGTATTTCTGAGTCTTTTTGAGCATCTCCGAATGGCTCTGAACAGCGCCCCCTCCCCCAGTTTATCTAGGAAGTTAGGCCAATATATGTTGATTTGAATAAAGTGTTTAAACCACTTCCGGACCGCCACACGACTATATACGTCGGAACTTTGAAGCAGGATATCTCTGTTATGGTAGCAGCTAGCTACCATATCCTCGTCTTCAGGCGGCGGTCCGGTTTACGATAATGGTGGTCTCTGCTGCAGATTCGCTGCAAGATTACCGTTTTCGGCGGCGCCAGAGGGCCCCCCTCACCGCCGTTTTCCCGTGCCCTCTGCCGCTTACCGGAGTCGTCGGTAGCGGCAGAGGCGATCGGGTCCTCTCTCCTGCTTGGTATGGATACGAGTGAGGGGAAGATGGCCCCCACCCGTTTCCATACAATCGCAGGGCGGAAGCGAAGTCAAAACGTCACTTCCGCCCATAGCTTTTAAAGGGATATTTTTTTGGTCATTCTTTCAGATAACAATTTTTTTTTTTTTTTTTTTTTTTTATTGCATTTTAGTGTAAATATGAGATGTGAGGTCTTTTTGACCCCCAGATCTCATATTTAAGAGGACCTGTCATGCTTTTTTCTATTACAAGGGATGTTTAAGTTCCTTGTAATAGGATTAAAAGTGACTCAAATTTTTTTTTTTACCAAAAAATTGTGTAAAAATAAATAAAATAAATAAGAAAAAAAAAAAAAAGTGCCCCGTCCTGACGAGCTCGCGCACAGAAGCGAACGCATACGTGAGCAGCGCCCGTATATGAAAACGGTGATCAAACCACACATGTGAGGTATCGCCGCGATCGTTAGAGTGAGAGCAATAATTCTAGCCCTAGACCTCCTCTTTAACTCAAAACATGCAACCTGTAGAATTTTTTAAACGTCGCCTATGGAGATTTTTACAGGTTAGAAGTTTGTCGCCATCCCACGAGCGGGCGCAATTTTGAAGCGTGACATGTTGGGTTTAAATTTACTCGGCATAAACATTATCTTTCACAATATAAAAAAAAAAATTGGGCTAACTTTTGTGTTGTCTTATTTTTTAATTAAAAAAAGTGTATTTTTTCCCAAAAAAGCACGCTTGTAAGACCGCAGCGCAAATACGATGTGACATAAAGTATTGCAATGACCGCCATTTTATTCTCTAGGGTGTTAGAAAAAAATGTATGATGTTTGGGGGTTCCAAGTCATTTTCTAGCAAAAAAAATGTGTTTTTAACTTGTAAACAACACATCTGAAAAAGAGGTTAAAGTTGGGCTTGTGGTGTCAGGGGACAGAAGAGAGAGGAGGCCTGGGGGTCATTCCTCTGCTCTCCTCCTGCCTGGACTCATAGAGCCAACCTGAGTAAAGGTAATTAATCTGGTACAGGTTGCCTTATTGTGATTTATTGTTATGCCCTGTACACACGATAGGAATTTCCGATGAAAAAAGTCAGACGGAGTTCGTTGGGGTTTTTTCATTGGAAATTCCGACCGTGTGTGGGCCCCATCGGAGAAATTCCTATGAATTCCATTGGAATTTTCAAATAGAACATGTTCTATTTTTTTTGCGATTAAATTCCGTCGGAATTCCGATGGAAGTTTGATCGGAAAAAGGTCCGATCGTGTGTACGCACCATTATAGAAGTGTTTGCCTCTGCTATTGGGGTTATTCTCAGGATTTGAATCCCCTGAAAGCAGCCTGAATATGGTATTGAGCTATATTGCTCTTCATCTCTTTTATTGCTCTCCAATTGCATTACTTTAATATATATGGTTACTGTTTATTACTCTTTTCCACAGAAATATTGCAATAAAGACAATTTCTGTTTTATCATAACGTGTGTGTTTCTCATTGGTCCTTGCACCTACACAATTGTCAGGTGTGCCAGAGGGGGCTGCGACTGTTCTTAGGGTTGAGAGGCAGATTATGGAACCAAACATACTTAAGCGGCTCCCATGGGGGTAGCGCTACACAAGTGACAGTGGTGAGCAGAGGGTGAAAGCTGGAGGTGGTGGTAGAAAGAAACCCTGGGTGTGAGGACCACATGAAATGCCCTGGAGGTAGGGTGACTACATGTCCCGGATTGCCCGGGACAGTCCCGCATTTTGCAGGTCTGTCCCGGGCACCTTCATTCCAGGACAATACAGTGTCCCTGAATGAAACTGACACAGCCACCCCCCGGGCCAATCTGATGCCCCCAAAAAAGGCTGCCACATCACCGCTTTACTCACTGACAGTACTTGTCCTGGCTGGGAATGCCTGGAGGAGCACAATCCCGCCTCCTGCTTGTGATTGGAGAAATCATAAATCCCGCCTCTTGTGTCCAATCACTGTGCTGTGATTCGTTACAGCACAAGCTGATTTTTGGGAAGGGAGGGTGTCCCTGAATGGTAGTTTGGAAATGTGGTCACCCTACCTGGAGGGCCAAATTCAGCCCGCGGCCTCATGTTTGACACATGTGCTGTAGACACTGGTCCCAGCTCTACTTTTTGCAAGAAATGTTAGCCCACCTGGCTGCCTCTTCACCAGCCCACCTTGCTGCTTCTTCATCCCAGTCTACCCAACTGACACTCTGCACTAGTCCACCCAACTGACATACTGGAGGTCTCCTAGGCAAGGGTTGATGAAGACTTGGCACTACGTGGTCTTCAAGAGAGGCCTTCTACATGTGGCAGTCACTCCCTTTGTCTGTCACTGCACTGTGCTGATCTACTCACTATGTCCTTCCTTGCTCCTCTCAGGAAAGTCTCCTCCAACTTCTTCTTAGGTAGGATCCTTCCAGGCCAGCACCTGAGCCCCCGGCCCAATGTAAAACCCCTCCCAGCAGGGGTCCCTCAAGTATAGGGTGACCAGACATCCCCGGTTTCCGGGGACAGCTCCCGGAATGAGGACACTGTCCCCGGACCAAGTCTGCCCCCGGTTTTGTCCCCGAATTGGATTTGAACAGGGGCTGGGGCAATTTCAGAGACAGTCAGTGCAAAATAAAAAAAATAAAAATTTGAATTTTGGAGCTCTGCCGCTCCTACTAGTTTAGGGGGGTGTATTTTTTTCCATTATCTGTGCCCCTTTCTGATGATCATGCGCTGGTCGGAGCGAAGGGAATATTTCTTCAGTTTCGGGTGCCCATTCAGCTCCACTCGCATGTTCTTCTGCCTTGGCTCAAGTCCCGGCCAGACGCCTGTCTGCTTATCTCCTTGCCTTCCCTGGCGGAGTGATCTTCCTCCGCTCCCCACCCAGTAGGAGCCAGGGCCCGAAGAGCAAGACTTGACAGGCTGTGAGACGGGGAGCAGAAAGTTGCCGATTGCCACCATTACTAGTAAAAAATAAAAAATATGTCCCCGGATTTAATTTGAAAAATCTGGTCACCTTACTCAAGGACCACTGACAGTCTCCCTCAGCACTGCATCTCCATCTATCAACCGACTCCCCAATCAGGAAGCGGGTCCTGAGATCCAATTGGCTGGGAGTCCTAAGACCCGATTGGCCATAAGTCCTAAGTCTTGATTGTCCAGGAGGAGAAGCGACCACCCGGTACTCGGCAGGAGAAGCAGGGGGGAAGCCGCCAACTGGATGGGGTAAGTGCGGGGCTGCTGGGGGGCCTGACGGGCGATGGACCAAACGATCGAGTGAGCGGCAGGGGGGTGGTTGGTTGGCTGGCTGGAGAGGGGTGGCTAGTAGGCTGGCTGGTGGGGGGGGTTGGGGGATGGCTGGCTGGGGGGGGTGGGAGGTGGCTGGCTGGCTGGCTGGGGGGGGGGGGCACGGCCACAGGCTGTCCCACCCAAGAAAACTGAGAACCAGCCACCACTCGCTTCAGGCGTCATCCCGATATAACCACTGCCAACTGAGGACATCATATGATGGCCTATGGTCGGCAAGCAGTTAAGAATAGTGGCACTCAAGCATACAGTATGTTGCGGGTTTTACTGCAATTTGGAATCGTGGACAGAATCACGGCCGATTCTGCCCAAGATTTTGAATCGTGTAATGTGAATGGGGCCTTATAGCGAGGCTTTGCTGACGGGAATTCCTCTTTTGTAGCTCCTGGGAACCTATGGGAATTGCTTGCCTCCTTTTCTCTCTTCTCTCTTGGGGTTGTATGAATAAAAGAAGCAGAAAAAGAAGAATGTTACATTGTAATCCTTCCCCATATTACAAGGCAACGCTGACATTTTGCGGTTGGCTCCGGTGTATCGGCGCATACGTTCAGACCCACAACATGGTCCTCCAGCAAGAGGTTAAATAAAAGTGATCCTTAATGAAATCCGCGCCGCGCACTCGCAGCAATATATATTTTATAAATGTTTTCTCTGGGAATATCCTGACGTGGTTCAGCGAAGCCACTTTCTGTTAATATTTAATACCTTAAAGACGGATTTTCACCTGTACAGCGAAGCCAAATTAGATTACAGGAAGGTATGGAACGGAGCGGAATGAGATAAACTGGAGGAAACGTTGTAATGCTGCAAAATTCTGAAACTTTTATGCCCAGGCTGCATTTTCTTACATCCTTCAGAATGGCGCGGAATAATAGGATTTTTATAACAGCTTACCTGTAAAATCCTTTTCTTGGAGTACATCACGGGACACAGAGCGACATAGTCATTACTAATGGGTTATATAGATACCTTCAGGTGCTGGCACTGGCAACTTCCAAAACCGGAAGTACCCTCCCCTATATAAGCCCCTCCCATCCGGGAGCACCTCAGTTTTGTAGCAAAGCAATAAGTGTCCCTAAAGAGGGGTGGGAGCTCTGTGTCCCGTGATGTACTCCAAGAAAAGGATTTTACAGGTAAGCTGTTATAAAAATCCTATTTTCTTTCTCGTACATCACGGGACACAGAGCGACATAGTCATTACTAATGGGATGTCCTAAAGCAATGCCCAACGAGGGGGGGGATACACCATACATAAGCTGAGCGCTATCAGACATGAGGATCTTTTGCGGCCTGCAACACACTGCGCCCAAAGGTGACATCCTCCTGACTTCTAACGTCCACCTGGTAGAACCTAGTAAACCTAGATTTTGACGCTGCCTGACCCCTTCTGGGGCCTTCCGGCAGAATAAACAAAGTATCCGTTCTGCGAATCTGAGCAGTGGCTTTTAGATAAGCTTTAACTGCTCTTACTACATCCAAAGAATGCAATAACTTTTCCTCTACCGAAGTAGGTTTGGGGAAAAAAGAAGGAAGAACCACATCTTGGTTCAAATGAAACCTCGATACCACCTTAGGAAGAAAGGCTGGATGAGGGCGTAACACTACTCTATCCTTATGGATAACCAGATATGGCTCCTTACAGGACATAGCTGCTAATTCCGACACTCTTTTAGCCGAACAAATGGCTACTAGAAAAATCAATTTCCTGGTGAGAAGAACCAAAGAAATATGCTGTAATGGTTCAAATGGTTGTTTCTGTAGAACCGACAGAACCAAGTTTAGATCCCATGGACATATGGGAATATTAACCGGAGGACTAATACGCATCACTCCTTGTATAAAGGCTTTGACTAGTGAATGCGAAGCCAAGGGCCTTTGAAAAAATATTGACAAGGCCGAAATCTGACCCTTGATAGTACTCAAGGCAAGCTTCCTATCTACAGCCCATTGTAGGAAGTCCAGAATCCTACCTATTACGTATTTACGTGGATGCCATTTCTTGGCCTCACACCAGGCGATGTACGCCTTCCAGATTCTATAGTAGATCTGCCTGGATACCGGCTTCCTGGCATTGATCATGGTAGATACCACAGAATTAGAGAGCCCTCTCTTTTTTAGAATGTGGGCTTCAATAGCCAGGCCGTCAAACCTAGGGCTGGTAAGGAAGGGTGGTATATCGGTCCTTGCGAAAGCAGGTCCGGACGACGTGGGAGAGTCCAAGGACTCCCCACTGACATTTTACAATCTCCGCGTACCACGCTCTTCGGGGCCACGCTGGAGCCACCAGAATCACTGGTTTCTTTTCTACCCTGATTCTGCGGAGTAATCGAGGTAACCATTGTGGCGGTGTGAATGCATATATCAGCTTGAACTGATCCCAAGGGAACACTAGGGCATCCGAGCCGCAAGCTAGGGGATCCCTTGTCCGAGAGACAAACCTGTCCACCTTTGCGTTGAATCTGGATGCTAGAAGATCTACATCCGATGTTCCCCACCGCTGACATATTGTCCAGAAAACCTCGGGGTGAAGGGACCCTTCCTCTGGGCATAATTGCTGGCGACTTAGAAAGTCCGCCTTCCAATTCTCCACTCCTGGAATGAATACCGCAGATATGGCTGGGACATATCTTTCTGCCCATTTCAGGATGTAATTTACTTCCCTCTGGGCTGCACGACTCCTGGTGCCCCCCTGATGATTGATATATGCCACTGCTGTGGCATTGTCTGATTGAATTCTGACAGGGGACCCTTGGAGTTTGGATGTCCATGCTACTAGGGCATACCGGGCTGCACGTATCTCTAAGAGATTGATGGGCAGGGCCTTTTCTGCATCCGACCATCTGCCCTGGAGAGACTATTGCTCCAGTACTGCTCCCCAGCCTATAAGGCTGGCATCTGTAGTGACCACCTTCCAAGAAATCGGACTGAAGGATTTCCCTTTTTCCAGATTCTGGGGAACCACCACCAATGGAGGCTCTTGCGAACGGAAGGGGACAAGGACATTGTAAGTCTAGGGCCTGAACTTTTTTGTTCCAGGCTGACAGTATGGCCCCTTGCAAATTCCTTGAATGGAATTGACTGTAGGGTACTGCTTCGAATGATGCCACCATTTTTCCCAGCAGCCTCATGCACAGGCGTATGGACGGCTGTCTTTTTTGTACCCACTAAGTGGATCAAATCTTTCAAAGACAACACCTTTCCTCGAGGCAAGAATATTTTTCTCTGGCCTGAATCCAACCTTAGCCCCAAGTATTCCAAACTTTTGACTGGTTTTTAGGGCTGACTTGTCTCGGTTGATAATCCAACCGTGAGATTCCAGATAATTGATTGTCTTGTGAACGACCACGTCTAGTTTTTTTACTGAGTGGTCTATCAGCAACAAGTCATCTAGATATGCCATTATCATTACTAGTGATGAGCCGAACACCCCCGGGTTCGGTTCGCACCAGAACCCGCGAACGGACCGAAAGTTCGTACGAACATTAGAACCCTATTAAATACAATGGATGCGAACGTTCGAATTCTAAAGTGCTAATTATAACAACTATTATGCATGTTATTGTCCTAAAAAGGGTTTGGGAACCCGGGTTCTGCACCAGGGGACATGTATCAATGCAAAAAGAAGTTTTAAAAACGGTCGTTTTTCGGGAGCAGTCATTTTAATGATGCATAAAGTGAAAAAAAAAAAGTCAAATATTCCTTTAAATATCGTACCTGGGGGGTGTCTAAAGTATGCCTGTGAAGTGCCACGTGTTTCCCGTGTTTAGAACTGTCCCTGCACAAAATGACACTTCTAAAGGAAAAAAAAGCCATTTAAAACTGCTTGCGGCTTTAATGTAATGTCTGGTCCCGGTAATATGGATGAAAATCTTTAAGAAAAATGGCATCGCTACCCCATGACCCCCCCCCCCTACCCCAGCCCATTACCAGCCCCTTTGGGTCTTGTATGGATATTAAGGGGAACCCCGCACATAAAATAAAAAAGGCCCTATATACTCTGAACAGCCGTATACAGGCGGTGCATACAAGACAGGGACTGTAGGTTTGTTCTTATGTAGAATGTGTTTGTAATTTTGAACAGGTACATTGTTGAAGTGTAGCTCCAGCCCAAAAATCTATTTTTAAACTTTTTGGAAAACATAGGTAAGGGTTATCACCCCTGTAACATTTGTTTTGCTGTCTGTGCCCCTGTTCAGAACATTTCACCTCACTTTCCGTCCCAATGACAACTGTTTTTGAAATGTGGTGTTTTTCTTGAAACAAGGATTGCTGATAAAGCATCAGTACAGAGGAGACACCTTTCTCCCATATTTATTCTTACAGGAGAGAATTTTCCTTCCTAGTGGTAGATTTCCTCTCACTTCCTGTTGTCTTCTTGCGTTTGCAAGTAGGAGTCGTTTGTAAGTTGGATGTTTGAAAGTAGGGACCTGCCGTATATACTCTGCAGAAATAGGCCCCTTAGTTGTTGGTGTTGGCACAACACTGTAAGCACTCACAGTTACTCTTGGTTGGTGCTGGAACGCCCTGCTGTCAACTATTATATCAGGAATTTTAATTACATATAATTGTTGAACAGTGGTAGTAAAAATTGGGCCTTTGATGGTGGTGCTGGTGCCACAACACTGTAAGCCCTGACAGTTACTCTTGGTGGGTGCAGCAATGGGCCCTGCTGTGAATTATTAGATCAAGAATTGTAATTGCATGCCCCTGTTGAACAGGGGCTGAAAAATTGGGCCTTAGGCACTGGTGGCACAACACTACAACCCCTCACAGATACTGTACTTGGAGCACAGCAATGAGCCCTGTTGCAAAGTATTGCTTCAAAAATTGTAATGACACGCCCCTGTTAAACAGGGGCTGAAAAATTGGGCCTTAGGCACTGGTGGCACAACACTACAACCCCTCACAGATACTGTACTTGGAGCACAGCAATGAGCCCTGTTGCAAAGTATTGCTTCAAAAATTGTAATGACACGCCCCTTTTAAACAGGGGCTGAAAAATTGGGCCTTAGGCACTGGTGCCACAACACTCCAACCCCTCACAGATACTGTACTTGGAGCACAGCAATGAGCCCTATGGCAAATTATTGCTAAAAAAATTGTAATTACACGCCCCTGTAAAACAGGGGCTGAAAAATTGGGCCTTAGCCACTGGTGGCGGCACCCATAAACAAAAATGATCTTCCAAGCTATCATCATCAATCGTATCATTGAGGACTCGGAGGAGGAGGATAGCCAGTCAACATAACAGCACAGGCACTCAGCATCAGCATCAGTCTTGAAGGGATGTGACATGTTAAAATCAATTAGTCTGTTATATTAGCATCAGGTGTGTGGTAGCTGGTGGTGATCCAAGACTGGTTCATCTTGATGAAAGTCAGTCGATCAACCGAGTCGGTGGACAGGCGCACCCTGTGATCCGTGACAAATCCTTCAGCAGCACTGAATGTGCGTTCCGAAAGAACGCTGGATGCAGGACAGGCCAGTAGCTCAATTGCATACTGTGCAAGCTCTGGCCAGTGATCCATCCTCAAGACCCAGTAAGCCAGAGGATTTTCGGTGGGGAAGGTGTCCAAGTCTGACCTTGCCCCTAGATATTCCTGCACCATGTTTATCAGACGCTGGCGATGGTTGCTGGAACCGATCATACTTTGGGGCTGCGGACTAAAGAATTGTCTGAACGCATCGGTCAGACGGCCACCTTCCCCACCGCTCCTTCTTTGACTGGCCGAAGCCTCAGCAACTCGTTGTCCAGGACCAGGAGTTTGTAACCTCCCAGTCTCTGGGAACGCGTTGCACAGACCTTTCTGCAAGGCCTCCCGGAGTTGTCTCATCCTCTGCTCCCTCTGCGACGGTAACATAAGGTCCGCAACCTTACCCTTGTACCGTGGATCAAGGAGAGTGGCCAGCCAGTAATGGTCCCTCTCCTTGATCCGAAGAATACGAGGATCCTTCCGCAGACTTTGCAGGATCAGGGAGGCCATGCAGCGTAGGTTTGCTGAGGCATTCGCTCCGGAGTCCTCTGGGTCACTAAGGACGACATGATCCGCAGCCACCTCCTCCCAGCCACGTACAAGTCCACTGGTTTCTTGGGACTGTAAATCATCCCTAAAAGACTGCTGCTGATGATGCTGAGTGCCAGCCTCCACCTCCATGCTGACACAATCCTCCTCCTCCTCCTCCTCCTCCTCCTCTTCCTGTGCGATGGGTGGGACAGAAGGAACACTGTCTGGGTAAAGGGGGCCTTGAGAGGCAAGGAAGTCCTCCTCTTCCTGCCTCTGTTCTGCCTCAAGTGCCCTGTCCATTATTCCACGCAGCGTGTGCTCCAACAGGTGGACAAGAGGTACAGTGTCACTGATGCATGCACTGTCACTGCTCACCATCCTCGTGGCCTCCTCAAATGGTGCCAGGACAGTGCATGCATCCCTGATCATGCCCCACTGGCGTGGAGAAAAAAAACCAAGCTCCCCTGACCCTGTCCTGGTGCCGTAGTCGCACAGGTACTCATTGATGGCCCTCTGCTGCGTGTGCAGCCGCTGCAGCATGGCCAACGTTGCGTTCCACCTGGTGGGCATGTCACATATAAGGCGGTTCTTGGGCAGGTTCAACTCCTTTTGCAGCTCAGCCAGGCGAGCACTGGCATTATAAGATCTGCGGAAATGCACACAGACTTTCCTGGCCTGCCTCAGGACATCCTGTAAGCCCGGGTACCTGCCCAAGAACCGCTGCACCACCAGGTTAAGGACGTGAGCCACACAGGGCACATGGGTCAGTTGTCCCTGTCGGAGGGCGGAGAGGAGGTTGGTGCCATTGTCGCAAACCACCATTCCTGGCTTAAGCTGGCGTGGCGTCAACCACCTCTCGGCCTGGCCCTGCAGAGCAGACAGGACCTCTGCCCCAGTGTGGCTTCTGTCCCCCAAACACACCAGCGCAAGCACGGCATGGCATCTTTTTGCCTGCGTACTTGCGTAGCCCCGTGAACGGCTACGGAGCACCGCTGGTTCATAGGACAAACCACAGGAAGAGGCCATGGAGGAAGAAGAAGAGGAGGGGGTGGAGGAGAGAGGTGTGTCACAACCAGTAGTAGCATTTTGGAGGCGTGGCGGTGGAACAACCTCCAACACTACTGCACCTTGTCCTGCATCCTTCCCAGCTGCCAAAAGAGTGACCCAATGGGCCGTGAAAGAAAGGTAACGTCCCTGTCCATGCCTGCTGGACCATGAGTCAGCAGTAATATGCACCTTACCGCTGACCGCCCTGTCCAGCGAGGCCAAGACATTGCCTTCCACATGCCGGTAGAGAGCCGGAATAGCCTTCCGTGAGAAAAAGTGGCGTTTGGGAACCTGCCACTGAGGAACCGCACATTGCACAAACTCACGGAAGGGGGCCGAGTCTACCAACTGAAAAGGCAGCAGTTGAAGCGCTAGCAATTTAGCCAAGCTAGCATTCAACCGCTGGGCATGTGGATGGCTGGGAGTGAACTTCTTTCGACGGTCCAGCAGCTGGGGCAGGGAAATTTGCCTGCTAGAATCGGACGTCGGTGTACTGCTAGCAGAGTGGCCGAAAGTACTTGGCTGTGACACACCTAATTCTACACCTTCATTCCTCTCAGTGCATGTTTCAGAGAGGACTGAAGTTATAGTGGGGTTGGAGATCCCAGCTGATGCGGTGCAAGGAGAGGTCCGCTTTGTTCTTTGGTGTGGGTCTTTGAGGTAGGCTTGCCAACGAGCTGCATGGCAGGTCAACATATGTCTGGTCAGGCATGTGGTACCCAAGCGGCTGATGTTTTGGCCACGCGATATACGCTTGAGACATATGTTGCAAACAGCAGCTGTGCGATCTGATGCACTAGCCTCAAAAAAGGCCCACACCAAGGAACTTTTTGAATGACGGGCAGAGGCAGCGCCCTGCACAGGCGGAGCTCTGCGGTGTGATTCCGTCAGTGTACTGCCCTTACGCTGGCCACCAAAGGGCATCCTGCCTCGTTGGAGATGTGCCTCCTCCTCATCCTCCTCCTCCTCCTCTCTCCTATTAGGCACCCACGTGGAGTCAGTGACCTCATCATCCCCTCCCTCCTCATCACTGGAGCCAATCTGGCAGTATGCTGCAGCTGCTGGAACATGACTGCCAGATTGGTGTCCTTCTTGAGCATCCCCTCTGTCTGCTCTCACGCTACTGCCTTCCTGTAGCTGGGTTTCATCATCAGACCCTTCGAAACGCTGGGCATCCTCCTGGAGCATGTACCCAACACTGTGCTCAAACAGTTCGGGGGACTCCTCAGGAGGAGGACATGGTGGGTCTAGGGAAGGAGTGACTGATGATGAGTCTGACATTGATACCAGGGAAGAGGACGCTTTGGCAGCTGCTTTGCCAGTACCCTGAGCCTGGGTGAGAGAGGATGAGGAGGAGGAGGAGGGCTTGGTCATCCACTCTACCAAGTCTTCGGCATGATGTGGCTCAACATGTCCAGCTGCCGAAAAGAAGGACAAGCGTGTCCCATGGCCATGTGCTGATGACAATGCACCGCGTCCACGACCAGCACTGTTGCCCCCAGACACAGAGCCTGCTTGCCCTCTTTTATTGCCTCCTGACTGTCTGCCTCTCCTTGTTTGCCTTCCAGACATTCTAATAGATGGCCTGCAGGGAGATGGGAAAAAAGCAATAAGGGCTACCTTCAGGTGTCCTTCTCTGTCCCTTTACTTAAGGATTTCTAAATATGGTTGAGGATGATTGCTTTTGCACAGAATAGCACAACGACAATTTCCCTGACTGTCCAAAAAACAAGGATTTCAAAGATGGTTGATGAGGAATGCTTTAGCACACTATAGCACAAGGAGAATTCCCCTCACTTTCCTTCTTTGTCCCTAGAAACAAGGACTCGCACAGTGAAAGAAACTGACACTCTCCCTACCTAGAGTTTTCTGTCCCTAGAAAAAATGTCTTTTTAAAGCACACTATAGCACAAGGAGAATTCCCCTCACTTTCCTTCTTTGTCCCTAGAAACAAGGACTCGCACAGTGAAAGAAACTGACACTCTCCCTACCTAGAATTTTCTGTCCCTAGAATTTTTTTTTTTTTAAAGCACACTATAGCACAAGGAGAATTCCCCTCACTTTCCTTCTTTTTTCCTAGAAACAAGGACTCGCACAGTGAAAGAAACTGACACTCTCCCTACCTAGAGTTTTCTGTCCCTAGAAAAAATGTTTTTTTTAAAGCACACTATAGCACAAGGAGAATTCCCCTCACTTTCCTTCTTTTTTCCTAGAAACAAGGACTCGCACAGTGAAAGAAACTGACACTCTCCCTACCTAGAGTTTTCTGTCCCTAGAATTTTTTTTTTTTTAAAGCACACTATAGCACAAGGAGAATTCCCCTCACTTTCCTTCTTTTTTCCTAGAAACAAGGACTCGCACAGTGAAAGAAACTGACACTCTCCCTACCTAGAGTTTTCTGTCCCTAGAAAACATGTTTTTTTAAAGCACACTATAGCACAAGGAGAATTCCCCTCACTTTCCTTCTTTTTTCCTAGAAACAAGGACTCGCACAGTGAAAGAAACTGACACTCTCCCTACCTAGAGTTTTCTGTCCCTAGAATTTTTTTTTTTTTAAAGCACACTATAGCACAAGGAGAATTCCCCTCACTTTCCTTCTTTTTTCCTAGAAACAAGGACTCGCACAGTGAAAGAAACTGACACTCTCCCTACCTAGAGTTTTCTGTCCCTAGAAAAAATGTTTTTTTAAAGCACACTATAGCACAAGGAGAATTCCCCTCACTTTCCTTCTTTTTTCCTAGAAACAAGGACTCGCACAGTGAAAGAAACTGACACTCTCCCTACCTAGAGTTTTCTGTCCCTAGAATTTTTTTTTTTTTAAAGCACACTATAGCACAAGGAGAATTCCCCTCACTTTCCTTCTTTTTTCCTAGAAACAAGGACTCGCACAGTGAAAGAAACTGACACTCTCCCTACCTACAGTTTTCTGTCCCTAGAAAAAATGTTTTTTTAAAGCACACTATAGCACAAGGAGAATTCCCCTCACTTTCCTTCTTTTTTCCTAGAAACAAGGACTCGCACAGTGAAAGAAACTGACACTCTCCCTACCTAGAGTTTTCTGTCCCTAGAAAAAATGTTTTTTTAAAGCACACTATAGCACAAGGAGAATTCCCCTCACTTTCCTTCTTTTTTCCTAGAAACAAGGACTCGCACAGTGAAAGAAACTGACACTCTCCCTACCTAGAGTTTTCTGTCCCTAGAAAAAATGTTTTTTTAAAGCACACTATAGCACAAGGAGAATTCCCCTCACTTTCCTTCTTTTTTCCTAGAAACAAGGACTCGCACAGTGAAAGAAACTGACACTCTCCCTACCTAGAGTTTTCTGTCCCTAGAATTTTTTTTTTTTTTAAAGCACACTATAGCACAAGGAGAATTCCCCTCACTTTCCTTCTTTTTTCCTAGAAACAAGGACTCGCACAGTGAAAGAAACTGACACTCTCCCTACCTAGAGTTTTCTGTCCCTAGAAAAAATGTTTTTTTAAAGCACACTATAGCACAAGGAGAATTCCCCTCACTTTCCTTCTTTTTTCCTAGAAACAAGGACTCGCACAGTGAAAGAAACTGACACTCTCCCTACCTAGAGTTTTCTGTCCCTAGAAAAAATGTTTTTTTAAAGCACACTATAGCACAAGGAGAATTCCCCTCACTTTCCTTCTTTTTTCCTAGAAACAAGGACTCGCACAGTGAAAGAAACTGACACTCTCCCTACCTAGAGTTTTCTGTCCCTAGAAAAAATGTTTTTTTAAAGCACACTATAGCACAAGGAGAATTCCCCTCACTTTCCTTCTTTGTCCCTAGAAACAAGGACTCGCACAGTGAAAGAAACTGACACTCTCCCTACCTAGAGTTTTCTGTCCCTAGAAAAAATGTTTTTTTAAAGCACACTATAGCACAAGGAGAATTCCCCTCACTTTCCTTCTTTTTTCCTAGAAACAAGGACTCGCACAGTGAAAGAAACTGACACTCTCCCTACCTAGAGTTTTCTGTCCCTAGAATTTTTTTTTTTTTAAAGCACACTATAGCACAAGGAGAATTCCCCTCACTTTCCTTCTTTTTTCCTAGAAACAAGGACTCGCACAGTGAAAGAAACTGACACTCTCCCTACCTAGAGTTTTCTGTCCCTAGAAAAAATGTTTTTTTAAAGCACACTATAGCACAAGGAGAATTCCCCTCACTTTCCTTCTTTTTTCCTAGAAACAAGGACTCGCACAGTGAAAGAAACTGACACTCTCCCTACCTAGAGTTTTCTGTCCCTAGAAATTTTTTTTTTTTAAACCACACTATAGCACAAGGAGAATTCCCCTCACTTTCCTTCTTTTTTCCTAGAAACAAGGACTCGCACAGTGAAAGAAACTGACACTCTCCCTACCTAGAGTTTTCTGTCCCTAGAAAAAATGTTTTTTTAAAGCACACTATAGCACAAGGAGAATTCCCCTCACTTTCCTTCTTTTTTCCTAGAAACAAGGACTCGCACAGTGAAAGAAACTGACACTCTCCCTACCTAGAGTTTTCTGTCCCTAGAAAAAATGTTTTTTTAAAGCACACTATAGCACAAGGAGAATTCCCCTCACTTTCCTTCTTTGTCCCTAGAAACAAGGACTCGCACAGTGAAAGAAACTGACACTCTCCCTACCTAGAGTTTTCTGTCCCTAGAAAAAATGTTTTTTTAAAGCACACTATAGCACAAGGAGAATTCCCCTCACTTTCCTTCTTTGTCCCTAGAAACAAGGACTCGCACAGTGAAAGAAACTGACACTCTCCCTACCTAGAGTTTTCTGTCCCTAGAAAAAATGTTTTTTTAAAGCACACTATAGCACAAGGAGAATTCCCCTCACCTTCCTTATTTGTCCCTAGAAACAAGGACTCGCACAGTGAAAGAAACTGACTTTCTCCCTACCTAGAGTTTTCTGTCCCTAGAAAAAATGTTTTTTTAAAGCACACTATAGCACAAGGAGAATTCCCCTCACTTTCCTTCTTTGTCCCTAGAAACAAGGACTCGCACAGTAAAACACACTGACACTCTCCCTACCTATCCTTCTCTTTCCCTAAACTAAAGGAATCCAGGTTAAGCAAGAAAGAAATAAATGTCACTGTCCCTGCCTATGCTTGTCTTTCCCTGCTCCGGAACACACTACACTAGGCCGCCGTGCTGGCGGCCTTTTATAGTGTGGGGCGTGTACTAAACACCCTCAGCAATAATTGGCCACAGGCATCCTGCCTGTGGCCAATCATTGCTCTCCTCGCTGCCGGCGCTGTGATTGGCCAAGCATGCGGGGTCACAGTGCATGCTTGGCCAATCACAGCGCCTGGATGACACTGCGATGGCGTAGTGCATTGTGGGCCGTTCGCGTCACTCGAATTTGGCGCGAACGGCCCAAATCGTTCGATCTTCGTCGAACGATCGAACAGCCGATGTTCGAGTCTAACGTATGTTCGACTCAAACACGAAGCTCATCCCTAATCATTACACCTTGTGTTCTTAGATTGGCCAATAAAGGGCCAGAATTTTTGTAAACACTCGTGGTGCTGTGGCCAAACCGAAGGGTAAGGCTCTGAACTGAAAATGGCACCCTTCTACTGCAAAGCGTAGAAATTTTTGGTGGACTGGAAAGATGGGAATGTGCAAATAAGCATCTTTGACGTCGATCGCGGCTAACCAATCCTCCCCTTGTAGGGCAGTGGCCACCGATCGGATCGACTCCATCGGAAAGTCCTGATATACAGGAATTTTTATAGCCCTTTTAGAATTAATATGGGCCTCCCGTCCGCGTTTGCTTCGGGACTGTAAAGAGGTTTGAGTAAAACCCGAACCCTCATTCTTCCAGGGGAACCTCCATAATTACTCCTTGGAGCAATAGTTGTTCTAGTGCCAACAGGAGGGACCCTCTCTTCCGGGGATCCCTTGGCACGTTTGACCTCAAAAATGGGAAGGAGAGTCTTTTAACTCCAAACTGTATCCCAAACATACTGCGGAGAGCACCTATCTGTCTTGATCGTGTCCCGCCAGGTCTCTTGCGAACAACTGGAGTCCTCCCCCCACCTGACTGAGTGGGGCAACCCTTCAATGAATTTAACTTTGGGGGAGGTTTTGTACCTCCCCTGACCCAGGGTTTCTCATTACCCTGCTATTGTCCCTGTTTTTTACCCCCGGGAATTGACCGAGGAGGCCGTCGGAACTGTTACACAGCCAATGCCCCAGGGACTGGAGAAGCAGGCCTCTTAAAGAGGGACCTCTAACTCTGTTTTTAACCGGCAAGAGCGTATTTTTACCGCTGGAAATTTTCTGGATATATTTGTCCAGGTTTTCCCTGAATAAGCGTTCACCATGAAATGGGACGCTAACCAGCCATTCTTTACAGGGAGCTTCAGCAGACCAGTTTTTGAGCCATAGAAGCCTACGCATATGTACTATAGACAGCGTAAGGCGGGAGGCCTGATGGACTGAATCCTTTATGGCGTCAACCGCAAAGCCTAAGGCTCTAGGTAGATCAGCTAGGGCAAAGCCTGCTGATCTGTCAAGTCCCTCAAGACCTGTTTCAACTGATCCTTCACTGCTTAGCAGACCCCAATAGCTGCTACTGCTGGTTGTGTCACCAAGCTTGCTGTAGAAAGAAGCAGACTTTCATAAGGACTCCAATCTTTTATCTATTGGGTTCTTGACATTTGGACATTATCCACTGGACATGTCAGTGATTTATACATACAAGAGATGGCTGCGTCCACTGAAGGGACCTTCCATTTTTTTTTTTTGATGAACTTATCCTCCATGGGATAGACCACCGGAAATCTCTTGGGGGAATAAATATTTTCTCAGGACATTCCCAATCCTGGTAAATAAGCCCTTTCAGTAAAGGGTGAAGTGGAAAAGAACAGACAGTCTGGGGGCTTCTAGCGACCCCAACGAGGATACAGTAGTGGTTGATGGTTCCGCAAGGTGCATTTTTAATGCTGATCGGACCATGTTAGTCAGAGACTGAACCCATAATCTTTCAGCTTGAGATGCTGAGAAAAGGTTCCCCCACTGTTGATTCCTCTATAACAGAATCAACCTCATCCTGATCCCCTTCAGGCAGGTCGATCCCTGTATGGGACTGTTGCTCTGCTAACAGGCACTCTGAGGGAGGAGACGGAGATGGGGCGTGCTTTCCCTGACAGGGAGGCAGCGATCAATGTTGACAATCTCTCTCTAATCCTCCCAGAGCTGAGGAAAAAACCTCCTCTGTTACATACACAGGAGCAGGTGAACTGAGGACAGCCACAGTACCAAGTACCCCTGCGGGGTCTCTACGGTCACTTATCTCTGAACTTCAGGGGAGACTGGTGCAGCAGAAGCATGCCCAAGATCCTCAGAGCCCGATGAGACACCCTTCGCTTCCTGGAAGATTCAGTTCCGGAGCTTCTGGACGGCATATTCCTAAGCCTAAAGCTGAGGTATTCCAGCCGTAATACACCACTTTTACTGAGAATAGTCTAGCACAATTGCTGCTATATCACAGTTGGTGTCTACTAAAGTGCCTTTCTAGGGGATGCCTGCATCAGCCGCCTCTGTGTGCCTTTATACTGTTGCTAGCTCTGTCTGTGCACTTCAATAGCCAGCTATAATGTGCTTTAAAACACGCTGGACGCCCGCACATGCGCAGTAGCGCCGCGGCACACACCTGAGCGTCATCCACCCGCTCCGCCCCTTTTCCAGATCGCCTCTATGAATAGAGGCGCGTGCACGCGCACGCGCGCGGGCACGTGCGCCTTCGGCGCCTTCAGGGACCGGGTTCCCAAGGATTCCACTCCCCTGGACCTGTATAGCACCCTGCACAGAAAACATCTTGGTCGTGGGTATGACCAGAGCTCTGGATCCCAGGGTCCAGCTCTCCTAAGAGAAGCATTACAGGCAAAACCTTGCTCTTCTCTGCAAGGCCCGGGTACCGACCGTTTAGCTATGAAGCTTTTTTGGTCGGATCCGGAATAGCTTACTGAGGCCCAAAAGAACCTGTACGCAAGCTCAGTGAAAAACACATGTTTCTTCTTGGCCAACACCTTAGACACTGGCAAAAAACTGAGGTGCTCCCGGATGGGAGGGGCTTATATAGGGGAGGGTACTTCCGGTTTTGGAAGTTGCCAGTGCCAGCACCTGAAGGTATCTATATAACCCATTAGTAATGACTATGTCGCTCTGTGTCCCGTGATGTACGAGAAAGAAAAAACAATCGCTGCTTTTTTTTTTTTTTTTTATGTGCGTGTCTCCGAGAAGACGGTCGGAATTTCTGCCAGCAAAAGTCCGATGTGAGCTTCTGGTCGGAAATTCCGACCGTGTGTAGGCTCCATCGGGGCTTTTGCTGTCGGAATTTCCGCCAGCAAAAGATTGAGAGCAGGTTCTCAATTTTTCCGGCGGGAAAAAATTCCGATCGTCTCTAGCAATTCCGACGCGCAAAATTTCCGACGCATGCTCGGAAACAATTTTGACGCATGCTCGGAAGCAATGAACTTAATTTTCTCAGCCCGTCGTAGTGTTGTACTTCACCTGCGTTCTTGAAGGTCGAAAGTTCCGAGAACTTTTGTGTGACTTTTGTATGCAAGCCAAGCTTGAGCTGAATTCTTTCGGAAAAACCATCCAAGGTTTTTCCGACGGAATTTCCGCTCGTGTGTACGGGGCATAATGCCTTGTACACACGGTCGGAATTTCCAATGAAAAAAGTCGGACGGAATTTTTTCATCGGATATTCCGACCGTGTGTGTGCCCCATCTGACTTTTTCCGTCGGAAATTCCGACCGAGTTAGAAAGAGAACATGTTCTCTTTTTTTCAGATGGAAAAAATTCCTATCGGAAATTCCGTCCGTCTGTATGGAACTCCGACGGAGAAAAAAAACACGCATGCTCAGAATCAAGTCGCATGCTCGGAAGCATTGAACTTTATTTTTCTCGGCTCGTCGTAGTGTTGTACGTCACCGCGTTCTTGACGATCGAAAGTTCAGAGAACTTTTGTGTGACTGTGTGTATGCAAGCCAAGCTTGAGCGGAATTCCGTCGGAAAAATCATCCAAGGTTTTTCCGACCGAATTTCCGCTCGTGTGTACGCGGCATTAGTGGGTGAATTCTCTTTCATTATCATCACCTGATCAATCCCAGTGTTGGTAAGACAAGGAGCCCCAACATTCCACTATATATATATGTAGCGGCCCCCTTTCTTTCCTCTCAACTGTTCTTGCTCTTGTCTAGGGGTACCTCTGAGGAGAGAGTGAGGGGTCACCACGCCAAGTTCCCCTGCAGATGTATGTTCAGTGAGAGACAATCCGCTTTTACCTTCGGGTCGGTGTTCTGCATCTGGAGACCTCCTCCTGGTGGTTTCCTTAAACAATGTCTGCCAGAAAATGAGCCCCACACCAATAAAGTCCAACACTCCTTTATTCTTCCGATAACAGAGTAAGGCACAGACAGTTGGACTCCCTCAATGAACAGAACAGACAGGGGGTGTGGATGCGAGTAGGCTAAGGTGACCAGATTTTTAAAATGAAATCCAGGGACATATTTTGTTTTTTACTAGTAATGGCGGCAATCAGCGACTCTCTGCCCGTCGCCGCCGCCCGCCTCACAGCCTGTCAAGTCTTACTCTCCGGGCCCCCGGCTACTACTGGGTGGGGAGCGGAGGAAGAACACTCCGCCAGGGAAGTCAAGGAGATAAGCAGGCAGGCGGCTGGCCGGGACTTGAGCCAAGGCAGAAGAACATGCGAGTGGAGCTGAATGGACATACACCCAAAACTGAAGAAATATTCCCTCCGCTCCGACCAGCACATGATCATCAGAAAGGGGTACAGATAATGGAAAAAAATACACCCCCCTAAGCTAGTAGGAGCAGCGGAGGGGTGTGTAATTCAGATTTTTTTTTTTAATTCTGCACTGACTGTCTTTGAAATTGCCCCAGCCCCTGTTCAAATCCAATCCGGGGACAAAACCAGGGACAGATTTGGTCCGGGGACAGTGTCCTCAATCCGGGGACTGTCCCCTGAAACTGGGGATGTCTGGTCACCCTAGAGTAGGCCCAGGCAAAATTAACTCTCCTGCTTCCTTCCCAGAAGTAGGTTTCTGCTCCCGATCGAGGAAGACATCCCTCCCAGCGGTCTCCGGAGGCTCACCCATCACTGGCAATTTGCTGCACCAGGTCTTTAGGTAAATACCCCCTCCGGTCCCTTACGCCATCGGATTCGGGTACCCACTCCCGCCGATCGCGGGGGGGGGCTTACCTGCTTCCACCGCTGCTTCGATCATTGTTCCTCCACTTCCTGCTGTGCGGGAATTAATCAAGTCTCGCAGGAATGCGGGAAGGAGGGTGCTGTGCGGGAAAAACCCGCAGAATACGTGCCTGTTGGGAGGTATGCCCTAGGAAGTTCCTCCCTCGCTGAGCCTTAGTCCGGGACCCTCAGTCCCGGACCGCCATCCAAGTACCTCACCCCAGGCTAAAGGTGCCTGGGATGGAACACGACCTCTGAACGTCCTCCAGGCCTAGGCCGCCTAGAGGACCGACACGAACCACCGCCCTCAGGCTGAAGGTGCCTGGGACTCCCCCCGTGACAAAGATGGCCGCCTCCTTTATACCCTCTCCCAGCAGGCATGGCGGGTTCCCCGCTCCACCATAACACTGCCGAGGGAGGACAAAAAGGGTACGGCACACAGCAATGGTTCAATCCCAGCCCAAGGCGACAGCGCCACCCGCTAAACTGCAGGGAACTGCACATTACTGGTGTCTCTGCCAGTTTAAATACAGGAGGGAAAGTGCATACCCGCTACACATATATATACAGTATACAGTATATACCAGACTTTCTCAACCTTTTCAACACAGAGGAACCCTTGAAATAACTTTCTGGTCTCAGGGAACCTCTGCTAAAAATGACTATATCTACAACTCATGATACATTAGTGTGATGGTCAGGGGGAGAATGGTCCTCACACTTGTGGTCATTGGGAAGAATTACCACCTTACAGATCATTAAAAAGATCAATGCTATAAGTGGGAACTTATCTGAGAGACAGAAATTGCTCTTTGCTCAAGGAACCCCCAGCAACCTCTGGAGGAACCCCAAGGTTCCATGGAATCCTGGTTGAGAAACCCTGATATACTGTACAATCACCTTGCTAGTCCCGGGTTGGACCCACTTTGGCCTTCATTCTTGGTGGAATAGATACAACAAGGTGATGGAAACGTTCCTCAGAGATTTTGCTCCATAGTGACATGATAACATCACGCAGTTGCTGCAGATTTGTCAGCTGCTCATCCATGATGCCAATCTCCCTTTCCACCACATCCCAAAGGTGCTCTATTGGATGAGATGTGGTGAGTGTGGAGGCCATTGGAGTGCAGTGACCGCATTGTCCAGTGGTGAGATGATTGGAGCTTTGTGACATGGTGCATCATCCTGCTGGAAGGAGCCATCAGAAGATGGGGACACTGTAGTCATAAAGGGATGGACATGGTCAGCAACAATACTTAAGGCCCGTACACACGATCGATTATTCCGACAACAATTGTCCGACAGACGTGTTTTGTCAAATAATCCGACCGTCTGTACGCTCCATCGGACAATTGTTGTCGGAATTTCCGACAAAAAAAAATGTTGGATGGTCATGCACTCAAATTGTCCGACAAAAAAAATGTGTTCTGTCGGATTATCCAATCGTGTGTACACAAATCCGTCGGACTAAAATCCAAAGTACAAACACGCATGCTCCGAACCAATGCTAAACATCGGACACCAATAGCAGAAGTTGCCCAAAGGGTGGCGGTAAAGAGCTGAAAAACCACGTGGTTTGGTGTATGTTGACTGAAAACGTTCTGTCTTGTGTATGCAGAACAAGTTCACGGACAACGCCCTTCGGACAAAAATCCACGGATTTGTCCGATGGAAGTCCGATCGTGTGTACGAGGATTTAGATGCTCAATTGGTACTAAGGGGCCCAAAGTCTTGCAAGAAAATATCCCCCACACCAGTGGCGACTGGTGCTCAAAATTTTTTGGGGGGCGCAAACAAAGTGAAAAAAAAAAACATCAATTGCAGCCACTGTGCCCATTAAACACCGCCAGTTTGCCCCCTCAAATGATGCCAGTTTGTCCCTTAAATGCCGCCAGTTTGCCCCTCAAATGCAGCCAGTTCACCCCTCAAATGCAGCCAGTTTGCCCCTTAAATGCAGCCAGTTCACCCCTCAAATGCAGCCAGTTTGCCCCCCGCCTGGCACTTACCTTTCTCGGGTCAGCGCCCTCCTCCTCCATGCTTCCTCCGAGTCCTCGATGTCTTATCCCGTCCTCGATGTTATCTCTGCTATGATTGGACACCTGATAGGCGTCCAATTACAGCGCCTGTCGCTTCAGCCAATCAGTTGACCGGTAACCATACCCCAGAGGTGGGGGACTTGAGTCGCATGACTTGACTTAAGTCAGACTTGAGTCACCTGTTTGAGGACTTGCGACTTGCTTGACAGAATTCAGTAAATGACTCGACTTGACTTTGACTTGTCACTAATGACTTGCGACTTGACTTTGACTTGGGCTATATGACTTGCAATGACTTGGCACCACTAACACTAACCGCAAGCCGCCGTCTGTCTACCTGATCAGCGTGTCATGCAGACAGACGGCGGCCATTGCAGTGTTCAAAAGCCGCACCTCGTCGTCTGTGATAGGCGGAACACTCAGTTTCACAGCAGGCAGTGTTCAGCCTATCACGGAAATCCTCTTATCCTCGTCTGTGTTATGAGGATGAGCGGATATCCGTGATAGGCGGAACACTGAATGCTGGGAAATTGAGTGTTCCGCCTATCACAGACGAGGAGGAGGCGCGGCTTTTGAATACTGGAATGGCCGCCGGGATGACGTCGATCAGGTACACGGCTGACGGGCACAGTGAAGCACGGGCACAGTGAGACACAGGCACAGTGAGGCATTGGGCACAGTGAGGCATTGGGCACAGTGAGACACGGGCACAGTGAGACATGGGCACAGTGAGGTATTGGGCACAGTGAAGCACAGGCACAGTGAGACACGGGCACAGTGAGGCACAGGCACAGTGAGGCATGGGCACAGTGAAGCATGGGCACAGTGAGGCATGGGCACATAACCAATATTATTTATTGTTATCCCTCCTATTATTTTTATACAGTATGGGGTAGATCAGTATTTTGACTTGATTTGTGACTTGACCAAAATAAATGACTTGACTTGACTTGCTTGACTTCTAGCAGGGACTCGACTTGACTTGCTTGCTTTTCGTCACAGTAACTTGGGACTTGCTTGAGACTTGAAGGTTAAGACTTGAGACTTGCTTGTGACTTGCACATGTGTGACTTACTCCCATGTCTGCCATACCCGGTGCACCTGATTGGCGGGTCAGTGTTAGGGACGCGATTCCCTAACACAGCACTGTTTAAACAGGGAACGCACAGCAGTGCACCCGCTGTTTAACCATTTGGAAGCCAATTAGAGCCCACAGGCTCTAATCAGTAAGCCTATTAGAGCCTCTGGCTCTAATCAGGCACTTCCAAAACACCCTCACCGCTATAATTCAGATGGCTGGCGCTCAACAGGGGGCCGGACATCTGAATAGTGGGTGGCAGCAGCGACAATAGATAGATTTATGCAATGCATGAATCTATCTATTGTTAAGTGACGGGTGCAGGAGAGAGGGGGCGGCGCTCCTGTGCCCACTATGGACGCACCGCCACTGTCCCACACCATTACACCACTAAACCACCACCACCAGCCTGAACCGGTGATACAAGCCAGGATGGATCAATGCGCCAAATTCTGAAACTACCATGTGAATGTCGCTGCTGAAATCCAGACTCACCGGACCAGGCAACGTTTTTCCAATCCTTTATTGTCTAATTTTGGTGATCCTGTGCCAATTGTTGCCTCAGTTTCCTGTTCTTAGCTGACAGTCTAAGACAGTCTAATGCCTCGTACACACGACCGTTTTTTTCCGACGGGAAAACTGCTATGAGAGCTTTTCGTCTGGAATCCCTGCTGTGTGTATGCTCCATCGCAGTTTTTCCGACGGGAAAACTGCCGGACAAAAAAAGAGAGCAGGATCTCTTTTCTTTCTCGTACATCACGGGACACAGAGCGACATAGTCATTACTAATGGGTTATATAGTTACCGTCAGGTGCTGGCACTGGCAACTTCCAAAACCGGAAGTACCCTCCCCTATATAAGCCCCTCCCATCCGGGAGCACCTCAGTTTTTTGCCAGTGTCTAAGGTGTTGGCCAAGAAGAAACATGTGTTTTTCACTGAGCTTGCGTACAGGTTCTTTTGGGCCTCAGTAAGCTATTCCGGATCCGACCAAAAAAGCTTCATAGCTAAACGGTCGGTACCCGGGCCTTGCAGAGAAGAGCAAGGTTCTGCCTGTAATGCTTCTCTTAGGAGAGCTGGACCCTGGGATCCAGAGCTCTGGTCATACCCACGACCAAGATGTTTTCTGTGCAGGGTGCTATACAGGTCCAGGGGAGTGGAATCCTTGGGAACCCGGTCCCTGAAGGTTTGATTACAATGCCTGCCGTGATAGGTGAAGTTTGGGCTTTTGTGGACCAAACAAAGTCCTGCGGCGGGGAACAGGTAAGTGGGGGCCCCCAGGAACTTGGTTCTATTGGGGGACCCCCAAGCCTAATTTGTCTTTCTGTCTGTTACCTAACGGTATTCCCGCTAATATCTGTGCATGCCTGTAACTACTAAAAAAATGTAATAATTTTTAATGGTGGTCAAGAAAAAAAAAAAAAAAAAAAGAATGTTTTTTTATATATGTTTAGTATATTAAACTGCGGTACCTGTGTTTGTCCACTAGAGGCCGCTGTGGAATGTTTTTCTTGTCATATGGACTAGTTTCTTCTCAGAGAACAAAGTCCAGGCAGCTGGTGAGTTCTCCTACAGGAAACTGTTTCCTCTGCCATGTTGCAGTGTTCGTCTATCCCCCGGCCTGCGGCAAAGGGGGCCCTGGCTCCTGTCCCTGGTTTCCATGTTTAAAAATTAGCGCCGAGGCGCACGTGGCCGCGCGCGTGCGCGTGCACGCGCCTCTATATATAGAGGTGGCCGGAAAAAGGGGCGGGGCCTGGGGGATGACGCTCTGTGCGCGCCGCAGCGCTTCTGCGCATGTGCGGGCGTCCCAGCAGGTTTTTAAAAAGCCACATTATTGCAGTAAGCTGGCTATGAAGTACAGAGACAGAGCTGGCAACATTTAAAGGCATACAGCAAGCGGTTGATACAGGCATCCCCTAGAAAGGCACATTAGTAGACACCAACTGTGATATAGCAGCAATTGTGCTAGACTATTCTCAGTAAAAGTGGTGTATTACGGCTGGAATACCTCAGCTTTAGGCTTAGGAATATGCCGTCCAGTAGCTCCGGAACTGAATCTTCCAGGAAGCGAAGGGGGTCTCATCGGGCTCTGAGGATCTTGGGCATACTCCTGCTGCACCAGTCTCCCCTGAAGTTCAGAGGTAAGTGACCGTAGAGACCCCGCAGGGGTACTTGGTACTGTGGCTGTCCTCAGTCACCTGCTCCTGTGTATGTAACAGAGGAGGTTTTTTCCTCAGCTCTGGGAGGATTAGAGAGAGATTGTCAAAATTTATCGCTGCCTCCCTGTCAGGGAAAGCACGCCCGATCTCCGTCTCCTCCTTCAGAGTGCCTGTTAGCAGAGCAACAGTCCCATACAGGGATCGACCTGCCTGAAGGGGATCAGGATAAGGTTGATTCTGTTATAGAGGAATCAACAGTGGGGGAACCTTTTCTCAGCATCTCAAGCTGAAAGATTATGGGTTCAGTCTCTGACTAACATGGTCCGATCAGCATTTAAAAATGCACCTTGCGGAACCATCAACCACTACTGTATCCTCGTTGGGGTCGCTAGAAGCCCCCAGACTGTTTGTTCTTTTCCACTTCACCCTTTACTGAAAGGGCTCATTTACCAGGATTGGGAACGTCCTGAGAAAATATTTATTCCCCCAAGAGATTTCCGGTGGTCTATCCCATGGAGGATAAGTTCATCGAAAAAAAAAAAAAAAAAAAATGGAAGGTCCCTACAATGGACGCAGCCATCTCTTGTATGTATAAATCACTGACATGTCCAGTGGATAATGTCCAAATGTTCAAGAACCCAATAGATAAAAGATTGGAGTCCTTATGAAAATCTGCTTGGTGATACAACCAGCAGTAGCAGCTATTGGGGTCTGCTAAGCAGTGAAGGATCAGTTGAAACAGGTCTTGAGGGACTTGACAGATCAGCAGGCTTTGCCCTAGCTGATCTACCTAGAGCCTTAGGCTTTGCGGTTGACGCCATAGAGGATTCAGTCCATCAGGCCTCCCGCCTTACGCTGTCTATAGTACATATGCGTAGGCTCCTATGGCTCAAAAAACTGGTCTGCTGAAGCTCCCTGTAAAGAATGGCTGGTTAGCGTCCCATTTCATGGTGAACGCTTATCCAGGGAAAACCTGGACAAATATCCAGAAAATTTCCAGCGGTAAAAATACGCTCTTGCCGGTTAAAAGCAGAGTTAGAGGTCCCTCTTTAAGAGGCCTGCTTCTCCAGTCCCTGGGGCATCGGCTGTGTAACAGTTCCGACGGCCTCCTCGGTCAAATCCCGGGGGTAAAAAACAGGGACAGTAGCAGGGTAATGAGAAACCCTGGGTCAGGGGAGGTACAAAACCTCCCCCAAAGTTAAATTCATGAAGCCCCCACTCAGTCGGGTGGGGGGAGGACTCCAGTTGTTCGCAAGAGACCTGGCGGGACACGATCAAGACAGATAGGTGCTCTCCGCAGTAGGTTTGGGATACAGTTTGGAGTTAAAAGACTCTCCTCCTTCCCATTTTGAGGTCAAACGTGCCAAGGGATCCCCGGAAGAGAGAGTCCCTCCTGTTGGCACTAGAACAACTATTGCTCCAAGGAGTAATTATGGAGGTTCCCCTGGAAGAATGAGGGTTCGGGTTTTACTCAAACCTCTTTACAGTCCCGAAGCAAACGCGGACGGGAGGCCCATATTAATTCTAAAAGGGCTATACAAATTCCTGTATATCAGGACTTTCCGATGGAGTCGATCCGATCGGTGGCCACTGCCCTACAAGGGGAGGATTGGTTAGCCACGATCGACATCAAAGATGCTTATTTGCACATTCCCATCTTTCCAGTCCACCAAAAATTTCTACGCTTTGCAGTAGAAGGGCGCCATTTTCAGTTCAGAGCCTTACCCTTTGGTTTGGCCACAGCACCACGAGTGTTTACAAAAATTCTGGCCCTTTATTGGCCAATCTAAGAACACAAGGTGTAATGATAATGGCATATCTGGATGACTTGTTGCTGATAGACCACTCAGTGAAAAAACTAGACGTGGTCATTCACAAGACGATCAAGTATCTGGAATCTCACGGTTGGATTATCAACCGAGACAAGTCAGCCCTAAAAAACCAGTCAAAAGTCTGGAATACTTGGGGCTAAGGTTGGATTCAGGCCAGAGAAAAATATTCTTGCCTCGAGGAAAGGTGTTGTCTTTGAAAGATTTGATCCACTTAGTGGGTACAAAAAAGACAGCCGTCCATACGCCTGTATATGAGGCTGCTGGGAAAAATGGTGGCATCATTCGAAGCAGTACCCTACGGTCAATTCCATTCAAGGAATTTGCAAGGGGCCATACTGTCAGCCTGGAACAAAAAAGTTCAGGCCCTAGACTTACAATGTCCTTGTCCCCTTCCGTTCGCAAGAGCCTCCGTTGGTGGTTGGTTCCCCAGAATCTGGAAAAAAGGAAATCCTTCAGTCCGATTTCTTGGAAGGTGGTCACTACAGATGCCAGCCTTATAGGCTGGGGAGCAGTACTGGAGCAATAGTCTCTCCAGGGCAGATGGTCGGATGCAGAAAAGGCCCTGCCCATCAATCTCTTAGAGATACGAGCAGCCCGGTATGCCCTAGTAGCATGGACATCCAAACTCCAAGGGTCCCCTGTCAGAATGCAATCAGACAATGCCACAGCAGTGGCATATATCAATCATCAGGGGGGCACCAGGAGTCGTGCAGCCCAGAGGGAAGTAAATTACATCCTGAAATGGGCAGAAAAATATGTCCCAGCCATATCTGAGGTATTCATTCCAGGAGTGGAGAATTGGAAGGCGGACTTTCTAAGTCGCCAGCAATTAGGCCCAGAGGAAGGGTCCCTTCACCCCGAGGTTTTCTGGACAATATGTCAGCGGTGGGGAACATCGGATGTAGATCTTCTAGCATCCAGATTCAACGCAAAGGGGGACAGGTTTGTCTCTCGGACAAGGGATCCCCTAGCTTGCGGCTCGGATGCCCTAGTGTTCCCTTGGGATCAGTTCAAGCTGATATATGCATTCACACCGCCACAATGGTTACCTCGATTACTCCGCAGAATCAGGGTAGAAAAGAAACCGGTGATTCCGGTGGCTCCAGCGTGGCCCCAAAGAGCGTGGTACGCGGAGATTGTAAAATTTCAGTGGGGAGTCCTTGGACTCTCCCACGTCGTCCGGCTTTCGCAAGGACCGATATACCACCCTTCCTTACCAGCCCTAGGTTTGACGGCCTGGCTATTGAAGCCCACATTCTAAAAAAGAGAGGGCTCTCTAATGCTGTGGTATCTAACATGATCAATGCCAGGAAGCCGGTATCCAGGCAGATCTACTATAGAATCTGGAAGGCGTACATCGCGTGGTGTGAGGCCAAGAAATGGCATCCACATAAGTACGTAATAGGTAGGATTCTGGACTTCCTACAGTGGGCTGTAGATAGGAAGCTTGCCTTGAGTACTATCAAGGGTCAGATTTCGGCCTTGTCAATATTTTTTCAAAGGCCCTTGGCTTCGCATTCACTAGTCAAAGCCTTTATACAAGGAGTGATGCGTATTAGTCCTCCGGTTAATATTCCCATATGTCCATGGGATCTAAACTTGGTTCTGTCGGTTCTACAGAAACAACCATTTGAACCATTACAGCATATTTCCTTGGTGCTTCTCACCAGGAAATTGATTTTTCTAGTAGCCATTTGTTCGGCTAAAAGAGTATCGGAATTAGCAGCTATGTCCTGTAAGGAGCCATATCTGGTTATCCATAAGGACAGAGTAGTGTTACGTCCTCATCCAGCCTTTCTTCCTAAGGTGGTATCGAGGTTTCATTTGAACCAAGATGTGGTTCTTCCTTCTTTTTTCCCCAAACCTACTTCGGTAGAGGAAAAGTTATTGCATTCTTTGGATGTAGTAAGAGCAGTTAAAGCTTATCTAAAAGCCACTGCTCAGATTCGCAGAACGGATACTTTGTTTATTCTGCCGGAAGGCCCCAGAAAGGGTCAGGCAGTGTCAAAATCTACTTTAGCCAAGTGGATTCGACAGGTCATTATGCAAGCTTATGGCTTGAGAAGGAGACCGCCTCCGTTCAAAGTTAGAGCGCACTCCACGAGAGCAGTTGGAACTTCATGGGCAGTGCATCACCAGGCCTCCCTGGCTCAAATCTGTAAGGCCGCAACATGGTCTTCGGTACACACGTTTACTAGGTCCTACCAGGTGGACGTTAGAAGTCAGGAGGATGTCGCCTTTGGGCGCAGTGTGTTGCAGGCCGCAAAAGATCCTCATGTCTGATAGCGCTCAGCTTATATATGGTGTATCCCCCCCCTCATTTGGCATTGCTTTAGGACATCCCATTAGTAATGACTATGTCGCTCTGTGTCCCGTGATGTACGAGAAAGAAAATAGGATTTTTATAACAGCTTACCTGTAAAATCCTTTTCTTGGAGTACATCACGGGACACAGAGCTCCCGCCCCTCTTTGGGGACACTTATTACTTTGCTACAAAACTGAGGTGCTCCCGGATGGGAGGGGCTTATATAGGGGAGGGTACTTCCGGTTTTGGAAGTTGCCAGTGCCAGCACCTGACGGTAACTATATAACCCATTAGTAATGACTATGTCGCTCTGTGTCCCGTGATGTACTCCAAGAAAAGGATTTTACAGGTAAGCTGTTATAAAAATCCTATTTTTTCCCGTCAGGCCAAAAATCTGAGCGGGAAATCCGTTCGTCTGTATGGTTTTCTGACGGACAGAAAAACGCGCATGCTCAGAATCAAGCATGAAACGGTGTGATGGAGTTGATATAAATGATTATTTTATGTCTAAGATTAATCTCTCTATTATCCACTCAAATATTGGTACTTTCTTTTATTCTTTATTATTTGTATTATTTCTTTCTTTCATTATGCTTTGGTATATTGGTTTAGAAATTTGGTGCAAGTTGGGTGTCTTTTGTTTCAGCTGCACACATGGTTCACAGCCCCATCCTTGGGAATTTTAGAGTAAATAGCCCCCCCTTCTGAGAAATGTGTCTGCAAGGGAGCAATAGCCACACACACACACTAAGATATATTTATACAATAAGAAGCTTATTGATGTTCATATTGGGAACCAGAAAGTTTATGTATGCTAGCTAAGAATATGATCAAGAGTATAATCATGTGTGTGTGTTATGGTAATCTTATAACCAGCCAGCAGTGAGTTCCCTTAAAATGACAAAACAGATAAATGAGAAACAGATGTCCTGTGCTCTCCTTCAACTCCCTCCTTCCGGCCCAACCCATCGTGTATTGAAACATGAGCTGTCCTGGAATGCTTCAACACGTGGAAGAAACAGACGTCACAAGAGAAGCACCATATAAGGAATCAGCCAATCATATGTACACATTTGTGATGACGATTGCTTATGTCACTTTGTCTATATAAGCTGTAACTGAATAAAGGAACTGCCTGTTGAGCTACAGATGAGAAAGAAGCTATACTGATGAGTCTGATTTCAGTGTGCAATTCTTAAGGCATATATGCCCTTATATCAACATAAATTTGGACCAGCCGCAGAATAACGAATAGTATTCTGGTATTGGACCAGAGATAATCTATTACAACAGGATCGCTCTTTCTGGTAAAACTAGCGTTCGTAATGGAGATATCACATTTGTCACACTGTAACGGACTGAAAAGCACGAGGCTGAAAAGCGGGAATCGTCTATTACCAAACTTTTACTAACACGAGGATCAGCGAAAGCAGCCCAAAGGGTGGCGCCGCCCAAATGGAACTTCCCCTTTATAGTGCCGTCGTACGTGTTGTACGTCACCGCGCTTTGGACGGGCGGACTTTTGTCTTAGCGTGTGTATGCAAGGCAGGCTGAGAGGAATTCTGTCGGGAAAACCGTTGGATTTTTATCCGTCGTAAAAAACGTTTGTGTGTACTAGGCATAAGTCTGAGTGTCATCCGGTGTGGTCTTTAGCTGCTGTAGCCCATATGCTTCAAGCTTGGATACGTTGTGCGTTCAGAGATGGTATTCTGCATACCTTGGGTGTAACGAGTGGTTATTTGAGTTACTGTTGCCTTTCATCTGGAACCAGTCTGCCCATTCTCCTCTGACATCAACAAGGCATTTTCCTCCACACAACTGCCGCTCACTGGATATTTTCTCTTTTTCCCACCATTCTCTGTACACCCGAGAGATGGTTGTGTGTGAAAATCCCAGAAATACTCAGACCAGCCCGTCTACCACCAACAACCATGCCACGTTCAAAGTCACTTAAATCCCGTTTCTTCCCCATTCTGATGCTCGGTTTGAACTTCAGCAAGTCATCCTCATCACATCTAGATTGCTAAATACATTAAATTGCTGCTATGTACATGGCTAATAAGCAATTTGTGTTACCGAGCAATTAAACAGGTGTACCTAATAAAGTGGTCTGTGAGTGTGTGTGTATATATATATATATATATATTGTGAGGGGTTAACTCGGTAGCGGGTGTGTGTGACCCCCTGGTTGGGCTCCCCACACAAAAACAGGGCCAGCAGACGGAGGTTGTGGTTTTCAAAATCAAAAGGTGCGGTTTATTTCTCTATGTACAGTGACAAAAACACAGCAAAGCCAAAAAGAAACAAACAAAATAAATCCTGGTCAGTTTGACCTCTGACTAAACATGCAGGTTTCCTAAACTAACAACTGGGATCAGCCTGGTGCTGTCCTAGTCCCTAAGTCCCTGGTTTAGTAAAAGTCCAAACAAATAGCCACACAGGCTTTGCCTCACCGCACAGGGGTTCACTCTCCCTAGACAGTCCACACAGGTCTGGGTCCAGGCATGAGCTAACACCTAATGAATCTGGGAGTTCTTATAGAGGCCTAAATGAGCTGACAAGCTTCAGCTGGCCTCATCAACTCCCTGTCTGTACGACGCCCCACACTCTCCCTAGAGGTATGAGTCATCCATGAGCCTACTAGCCTCAGCTGGGCTTATACAACTCTCCACCCTAGTTGTATAAGTCAGCATAAAGCCTGAATCTGGGAGAAATATATCTACCCCCCTGGATGCAACCAGGTGACTTTACCTTCCTGCTGTCACATACCCCCCCCTCTTGTTTTAACCTTGGGGTTGGAACACCAGCAATCAGGCATTCATGTACTCGAGACAAAGCATCCACATTCCCCATTTGAACGCCAGGGCGATGCTTTACTGTGAAGTTGAATTCCTGTAGGGCCAGGAACCACCTATTCACTCTTCTATTTGTCTCCTTGTTTTGAGCCATCCACTTTAACGGAGCGTGATCCGTAACCATGTCAAAGTGCCTACCTAGCAGATAGTACCGAAGGGAATCTAGAGCCCACTTCACCGCTAAACACTCCTTTTCAACCGTGGCGTAATTTACCTCATGGGACTTCAACTTCCTGCTGAGGTAAATGACTGGGTGCTCTTCCCCGTTCCAGACCTGGGACAATACTGCTCCTAACCCCACATCTGACGCATCACTTTGTACGACAAAGTCTTTAGAGAAGTCGGGTGAGTACAACACTGGCTGGCTACATAAGGCTTGTTTCAAGAATTGGAATGCTGCCTCAGCCTCGGGGGTCCATTTAATCATGACCGACCCTTTCCCTTTCGTCAGGTTGGTTAGGGGCACAGCCTTAGAAGCAAAGTGGGGAATGAAGCGCCGATAATAACCCGCGATTCCCAGAAAGGCCCGTACCTGCTTCTTGCTGTTGGGACGTGGCCAACTCTGGATGGCCTCGACTTTGTTGAGTTGGGGTTTTATCACTCCCCTGCCAATGGTGTACCCAAGATATTTGGCCTCCTCCTGCCCAATGGTACACTTCTTGGGGTTAGCCGTAAACCCCGCTTCCCGGATAGAGTCTAGGACTGCTTGCACTTTTGGCAGATGTGAGGCCCAATCTGTGCTATGGACAATTACGTCATCCAGGTAAGCCGCAGCATACTTCCGATGGGGCCTCAGTATCTGGTCCATTTTCCGCTGGAATGTGGCCGGCGCATTCTGTAACCCGAACGGCATTCTCTTATATTGGAACGCCCCGTCTGGGGTTACAAATGCGGTTTTCTCTTTGGCCGACTTGGCCAGGGGAATTTGCCAATACCCTTTTGTGAGGTCAAGAGTCGTCATGTATCGGGCTGTTCCCAGCCGGTCGATCAACTCATCTATACGTGGCATGGGGTAGGTGTCAAATTTTGTAACTTTGTTCAACTGACGAAAATCGTTACAAAATCGCCAGCTCCCATCCGGTTTAGGCACCAACACAATGGGACTAGACCAATCACTTTGGGACTCCTCTATCACCCCTAAGTTCAGCATTTTCTGTACTTCCTCCCGTATTGCCTCCCGTCGGGCCTCTGGGATCCGATAGGGTTTTAACTTCACCCTTTCACCGGGCGGGGTAATAATATCATGCTCTACCCCAGATGTTTGTCCCGGCAGCTCAGAGAACACCTCCTTGTTGCGAAGCACAAACTCCTTAACCTCCTGTTGTTGGGGTTGTGACAAGGTGGCTGCTATTCCAACCTCCGGAATCACGCAACCAGTTTGAGCTGGTGACCAAGTTTCTGCGACTAGGGACTCTCTATCCCTCCAGGCTTTCAACAGATTAACGTGATATATCTGTTCGGGCTTTCGCCTTCCTGGTTGTCTGACCTTGTAATTCACTTCGCTCACTTTTTCCATTATCTCGTAGGGGCCTTGCCATTTGGCAAGGAATTTACTTTCAACCGTAGGGACAAGTACCAATATCCTATCCCCCGGGGAAAAGGTACGGGTCTTTGCTCCACGGTTGTACACTCTCTGCTGTGCCAACTGCGCTTGGGCCAAATGTTCCTTCACGATGGGCATTACCTGTGCAATTCGATCTTGCATCAGGGCGACATGCTCAATCACACTCCTGTGGGGAGAACTCTCACTTTCCCAAGTTTCCTTGGCAATATCCAACAGCCCTCTTGGGTGTCTCCCATACAGTAACTCAAAGGGGGAGAATCCCGTAGAGGATTGGGGCACCTCCCTAATAGCAAACATCAAATAAGGAAGTAGACAGTCCCAATCCTTTCCATCTCTATCCACCACTTTCTTCAACATTTGTTTTAGGGTTTTGTTGAATCTTTCAACCAGCCCATCGGTTTGGGGGTGATACACAGATGTACGCAATTGCGTCACTTTGAACAATTTACACAGCTCTTTCATAACCCGGGACATAAAGGGTGTACCTTGGTCCGTAAGCAGTTCTTTACAAATACCCACCCGGCTAAAAACAAGAGATAGCTCTTTGGCTATGGTTTTGGCCGAGGTATTTCTGAGAGGGATCGCTTCTGGATAACGGGTGGCATAGTCCATTATAACCAATATGTACTGGTGCCCCCTAGCGGACTTGATTATAGGACCTACCAAATCCATTGCGATTCTCTCAAACGGGACCTCAATGATGGGTAGAGGGACCAGCGGGCTACGGAAATGTGGCATCGGGGCCGACCTCTGACACACAGGGCAGGAGGAACAATAATTTTCTATGTCCTTCATCACCCCAGGCCAATAGAATCTCTGTAATACCCTCTCTCGGGTTTTCTCTGTCCCCAGATGACCTCCAAGAATGTGCCCATGGGCCAACTCCAACACCAACTTCCTGTAAGGTTTGGGCACCACAAGCTGCTCAACGGTTTCTTCTGCCCTTTTTGCCACCCGATACAGTAGGTCCTTCTCTACGCTGAAGTATGGGTAAGTGCAGGTATTATCTGGGTTCACTAACTCGCCATCTATTTCCACTACGTTTTCCCGTGCCTTTATTAGGGCGGGGTCTTTTAACTGTTCTGTGGCAAAATTTTCCCTGTGAACCTCCAGATCAGAAAACTCCACAGACGGTAGGTTTTCGTCTGAGGAGGTGGGCTCCTCTCCAGTTTCTTGAGTCTCCCCTGCCAATACTGACAAGGGAAATTCTGGAGAGTCCTCACCACTCTCAGGGGAGTTCTGGCTATCACATTCCTGGTACATAGGGGCACCAGTGGGGGGCTCAGGATCATCCCACAGTTCCCAGAACTTCGGAAAATCCCTTCCCACAATGGCATCATGCGGTAATTGAGATACTAACCCCACTGGATGAGAGAGGGTACCTTTGGGGGTCTCGAAACACACTGTAGTCACTGGATACTCTCGGGTGTCCCCATGCACACAAATAACAGCTACCTTGCTATTCCCAGAGACCTCTGTTTTAACTAATTCAGCCTTTATCAGGGTCACAAGGCTACCTGAATCCAGTAATACCACAACATTTCTACCATTAATACACATTTTGCATAAATGTTTCTCAGTTCCTCGAATGGCAGTGCATGCGACTGTCGCACACAGCGACTGACGTCTGCCCGTCAGAAAGTCACACTGCATGGGTTCCTCCACAACCGGGCAATTGGCTGCAATATGTCCCGCTTGCCGGCAGCGGTAGCAAACGATCCTTCTTGCGGCCTCTTGAGCCGCTGATTTCCCAGGCTGTTCTCGCCAAACTTTGGGTAGAGCTCCCACCCTCTCACTCTCTCCACCCTCACCCCTTGGAATCCTCTTATCCGCCCCTGGGGATGGTCTGGTCTTAGGGTGGAAAGTCCGAGAGTCTCTGGAAGAGGCCGTCAGGTTCTCTGTAGCCAAGTATTTCTCTACACGATCCACAAGACCACCGGCCGTCTCTGGGTCTCCATGGCTTACCCACTTTTGGATGGCAGTAGGAAGAGCTCTCAAAAACCGATCCATTACAACACGTTCCACAATCTCTGGTGCGGACAAAGTCTCTGGCTGTAGCCACTTCCTGCTCAGGTGAATGAGATCATACATTTGAGACCTGGGGGGTTTTCCAAGCTGGAAAGTCCAGTTATGCACACGCTGAGCCCGGACAGCCAGGGTGACACCCAGCCTTGCCAATATTTCAGCTTTTAGCATCACATAGTCTTTTGCTTGGTCAGGCTCTAGGTCATAGTAAGCCTTCTGCGATTCACCAGTTAACAGAGGAGCCACCAGTCCAGCCCACTGCTCCTCAGGCCACTTTTCTCTTTCAGCAGTCCTTTCAAATGTGGTCAAAAATACCTCTGGATCATCCTCTCCAGTCATTTTTGTCAATAAACGACTCACCCCAAAGGACGCGGTATTAGTGGGACGGCTTTCCTCACTGGTCTGCGGACGTTGCTGCATTACTGCTTCCATTTGTTGTAGTCTCTGCTCTTGCTTCTGTAACAGGTCTATGAAGCGGGCCTCAGATTGCTGCTGGGCTTGTTGATGAGCTTGCTGCTGGGCTGCAAGGCTCCTTTGCAAACCTGCATTTGTCTGCTGTTGATTGGCATTTGCTAGAGCCAGCTGTTTCAGTATCTCCTCCATGCTGGCTTAAAAAAAACTGCCACTGGTTCTCCACCAACTGTGAGGGGGTTAACTCGGTAGCGGGTGTGTGTGACCCCCTGGTTGGGCTCCCCACACAAAAACAGGGCCAGCAGACGGAGGTTGTGGTTTTCAAAATCAAAAGGTGCGGTTTATTTCTCTATGTACAGTGACAAAAACACAGCAAAGCCAAAAAGAAACAAACAAAATAAATCCTGGTCAGTTTGACCTCTGACTAAACATGCAGGTTTCCTAAACTAACAACTGGGATCAGCCTGGTGCTGTCCTAGTCCCTAAGTCCCTGGTTTAGTAAAAGTCCAAACAAATAGCCACACAGGCTTTGCCTCACCGCACAGGGGTTCACTCTCCCTAGACAGTCCACACAGGTCTGGGTCCAGGCATGAGCTAACACCTAATGAATCTGGGAGTTCTTATAGAGGCCTAAATGAGCTGACAAGCTTCAGCTGGCCTCATCAACTCCCTGTCTGTACGACGCCCCACACTCTCCCTAGAGGTATGAGTCATCCATGAGCCTACTAGCCTCAGCTGGGCTTATACAACTCTCCACCCTAGTTGTATAAGTCAGCATAAAGCCTGAATCTGGGAGAAATATATCTACCCCCCTGGATGCAACCAGGTGACTTTACCTTCCTGCTGTCACAATATATATATATATATATATATATATATTTTTTTTTATTATTTATTTATTTATTTTACTGTTAGGTTGTTCCTCCATGTATAGAATTCAGTAACAGATCTGTAAAGTTATTGGAGTCCATCCACGTTTTATCCTGTGCAGAGCTCTGATGAAGGGGGAGTAATGTGGCCTCCTAAACGCGTAGGCTTTTTTTTTGATCAGCAATTAAAATGATCTTGGACTTTTTTGTCTGATTTTGGTCTGGTGCTCCTTTTTATATTTGTCTGATGTAGTTGGGCTCTGATGGGGACCTTGATTTAAGATGGGGACTCTGATAGGGAACTTGGATGTAGTTGGGGGCTCTGATGTGGACTATAAATATGACTCTGGTAAAAGGGGGGATTTTGATGGAGACCCTAATGTAAGGGGGCACTTTGATGGAGACCCTAATGTAAGGGGGGACTTTGATGGAGACCCTAATGTAAGGAGGGACTTTGATGTAGACCCTAATGTAAGGAGGGACTTTGATGTAGACCCTACTGTAAGGGGGGATTTTGATGGAGACCCTAATGTAACAGGGGACTTTGATGTAAACCCTAATGTAAGGGGGGACTTTGATGGAGATCCTAATGTAAGGGGGAACTTTGATGTAGACCCTAATGTAAGGGGGGACTTTGATGGTGATCCTAATGTAAGGGGGGACTTTGATGTAGACCCTAATGTAAGAGGGGACTTTGATGGAGATACTAATGTAAGGGGGGACTTTGATGTAGACCCTAATGTAAGAGGGGACTTTGATGGAAATCCTAATGTAAGGGGGGACTTTGATGGAGACCCTAATGTAAGGGGGGACTTTGATGGAGATCCTAATGTAAATAGGGACTTTGATGGAGACCCTAATTTAAGGGGGGACTTTGATGGAGATCCTAATGTAAGGAAGAAATTTGATGGAGACCCTAATGTAAGGAGGGACTTTGATGTAGACCCTAATGTAAGGGGGGACTTTGATGTAGACCCTAATGTAAGAGGGGACTTTGATGGAGATCCTAATGTAAGGGGGGACATTGATGGAGACCCTAATGTAAGGAGGGACTTTGATGGAGATCCTAATGTAAGGAGGGACTTTTATGGAGACCCTAATGTAAGGGGGGACTTTGATGGAGACCCTAATGTAAGGGGGGACTTTGATGGAGATCCTAATGTAAGGAGGGACTTTGATGTAGACCCTAATGTAAGGGGGGACTTTGATGGGGATCCTAATGTAAGGGGGGACTTTGATGTAGACCCTAATGTAAGGGGGGACTTTGATGTAAACCCTAATGTAAGGGGGGACTTTGATGGAGATCCTAATGTAAGGGGGGACTTTGATGTAGACCCTAATGTAAGGGGGGACTTTGATGGAGATCCTAATGTAAGGGGGGACTTTGATGTAGACCCTAATGTAAGGGGGGACTTTGATCTAGACCCTAATGTAAGGGGGGACTTTGATGGAGATCCTAATGTAAGCGGGGACTTTGATGGAGATCCTAATGTAAGGGGGGACTTTGATGTAGACCCTAATGTAAGAGGGGACTTTGATGGAGATCCTAATGTAAGGGGGGACTTTGATGGAGACCTTAATGAAAGGGGGACTTTGATGGAGACCCTAATGTAAGGAAGAAATTTGATGGAGATCCTAATGTAAGGAGGGACTTTGATGTAGACCCTAATGTAAGAGGGGACTTTGATGGAGATCCTAATGTAAGGGGGGACTTTGATGTAGACCCTAATGTAAGAGGGGACTTTGATGGAAATCCTAATGTAAGGGGGGACTTTGATGGAGACCCTAATGTAAGGGGGGACTTTGATGGAGACCCTAATGTAAGGGGGGACTTTGATGGAGATCCTAATGTAAGGAGGGACTTTGATGGAGACCCTAATGTAAGGGGGGACTTTGATGGAGATCCTAATGTAAGGAAGAAATTTGATGGAGACCCTAATGTAAGGAGGGACTTTGATGTAGACCCTAATGTAAGGGGGGACTTTGATGTAGACCCTAATGTAAGAGGGGACTTTGATGGAGATCCTAATGTAAGGGGGGACATTGATGGAGACCCTAATGTAAGGAGGGACTTTGATGGAGATCCTAATGTAAGGAGGGACTTTGATGGAGACCCTAATGTAAGGGGGGACTTTGATGGAGACCCTAATGTAAGGGGGGACTTTGATGGAGATCCTAATGTAAGGAGGGACTTTGATGTAGACCCTAATGTAAGGGGGGATCTTGATAGAGATCCTAATGTAAAGGGGGACTTTGATGTAGACCCTAATGCAGGGATTATGCAATTAGCGGACCTCCAGCTGTTGCCAAACTACAAGTCCCATGAGGCATAGTGAGACTCTGACAGCAGCAAGCATGACACCCAGAGGCAGAGGCATGATGGGACTTGTAGTTTTGCAACAGCTGGAGGTCCGCTAATTGCATATCCATGCCCTAATGTAACAGGGGACTTTGATGTAAACCCTAATGTAAGGGGGGACTTTGATGGAGATCATAATGTAAGGGGGAACTTTGATGTAGACCCTAATGTAAGGGGGGACTTTGATGGTGATCCTAATGTAAGGGGGGACTTTGATGTAGACCCTAATGTAAGAGGGGACTTTGATGGAGATCCTAATGTAAGGGGGGACTTTGATGTAGACCCTAATGTAAGAGGGGACTTTTATGGAAATCCTAATGTAAGGGGGGACTTTGATGGAGACCCTAATGTAAGGGGGGACTTTGATGGAGATCCTAATGTAAGGAGGGACTTTGATGGAGACCCTAATGTAAGGGGGGACTTTGATGGAGATCCTAATGTAAGGAAGAAATTTGATGGAGACCCTAATGTGAGGAGGGACTTTGATGTAGACCCTAATGTAAGGGGGGACTTTGATGTAGACCCTAATGTAAGAGGGGACTTTGATGGAGATCCTAATGTAAGGGGGGACATTGATGGAGACCCTAATGTAAGGAGGGACTTTGATGGAGATCCTAATGTAAGGAGGGACTTTTATGGAGACCCTAATGTAAGGGGGGACTTTGATGGAGACCCTAATGTAAGGGGGGTCTTTGATGGAGATCCTAATGTAAGGAGGGACTTTGATGTAGACCCTAATGTAAGGGGGGACTTTGATGGAGATCCTAATGTAAGGGGGGACTTTGATGTAGACCCTAATGTAAGGGGGGACTTTGATGTAAACCCTAATGTAAGGGGGGACTTTGATGGAGATCCTAATGTAAGGGGGGACTTTAATGTAGATCCTAATGTAAGGGGGGACTTTGATGGAGATCCTAATGTATGGGGGGACTTTGATGTAGACCCTAATGTAAGGGGGGACTTTGATGTAGACCCTAATGTAAGGGGGGACTTTGATGGAGATCCTAATGTAAGCGGGGACTTTGATGGAGATCCTAATGTAAGGGGGGACTTTGATGTAGACCCTAATGTAAGAGGGGACTTTGATGGAGATCCTAATGTAAGGGGGGACTTTGATGGAGACCTTAATGAAAGGGGAACTTTGATGGAGACCCTAATGTAAGGGGGGACTTTGATGGAGACCTTAATAAAAGGGGGACTTTGATGGAGACCCAAATGTAAGGAAGAAATTTGATGGAGACCCTAATGTAAGGAGGGACTTTGATGTAGACCCTAATGTAAGGGGGGACTTTGATGGAGACCCTAATGTAAGAGGGGACTTTGATGGAGACCCTAATGTAAGGGGGGACTTTGATGGAGACCCTAATGTAAGGGGGGACTTTGATGGAGATCCTAATGTAAGGAGGGACTTTGATGTAGACCCTAATGTAAGGGGGGACTTTGATGGAGATCCTAATGTAAGGGGGGACTTTGATGTAGACCCTAATGTAAGGGGGGACTTTGATGTAAACCCTAATGTAAAGGGGGACTTTGATGGAGATCCTAATGTAAGGGGGGACTTTGATGTAGATCCTAATGTAAGGGGGGACTTTGATGGAGATCCTAATGTAAGGGGGGACTTTGATGTAGACCCTAATGTAAGGGGGGACTTTGATGTAGACCCTAATGTAAGGGGGGACTTTGATGGAGATCCTAATGTAAGCGGGGACTTTGATGGAGATCCTAATGTAAGGGGGGACTTTGATGTAGACCCTAATGTAAGAGGGGACTTTGATGGAGATCCTAATGTAAGGGGGGACTTTGATGGAGACCTTAATGAAAGGGGAACTTTGATGGAGACCCTAATGTAAGGGGGGACTTTGATGGAGACCTTAATAAAAGGGGGACTTTGATGGAGACCCAAATGTAAGGAAGAAATTTGATGGAGACCCTAATGTAAGGAGGGACTTTGATGTAGACCCTAATGTAAGGGGGGACTTTGATGGAGACCCTAATGTAAGAGGGGACTTTGATGGAGACCCTAATGTAAGGGGGGACTTTGATGGAGACCCTAATGTAAGGGGGGACTTTGATGGAGATCCTAATGTAAGGAGGGACTTTGATGTAGACCCTAATGTAAGGGGGGACTTTGATGGAGATCCTAATGTAAGGGGGGACTTTGATGTAGACCCTAATGTAAGGGGGGACTTTGATGTAAACCCTAATGTAAGGGGGTACTTTGATGGAGATCCTAATGTAAGGGGGGACTTTGATGTAGATCCTAATGTAAGGGGGGACTTTGATGGAGATCCTAATGTAAGGGGGGACATTGATGGAGACCCTAATGTAAGGAGGGACTTTGATGGAGATCCTAATGTAAGGAGGGACTTTGATGGAGACCCTAATGTAAGGGGGGACTTTGATGGAGACCCTAATGTAAGGGGGGACTTTGATGGAGATCCTAATGTAAGGAGGGACTTTGATGTAGACCCTAATGTAAGGGGGGATCTTGATAGAGATCCTAATGTAAAGGGGGACTTTGATGTAGACCCTAATGCAGGGATTATGCAATTAGCGGACCTCCAGCTGTTGCCAAACTACAAGTCCCATGAGGCATAGTGAGACTCTGACAGCAGCAAGCATGACACCCAGAGGCAGAGGCATGATGGGACTTGTAGTTTTGCAACAGCTGGAGGTCCGCTAATTGCATATCCATGCCCTAATGTAACAGGGGACTTTGATGTAAACCCTAATGTAAGGGGGGACTTTGATGGAGATCATAATGTAAGGGGGAACTTTGATGTAGACCCTAATGTAAGGGGGGACTTTGATGGTGATCCTAATGTAAGGGGGGACTTTGATGTAGACCCTAATGTAAGAGGGGACTTTGATGGAGATCCTAATGTAAGGGGGGACTTTGATGTAGACCCTAATGTAAGAGGGGACTTTTATGGAAATCCTAATGTAAGGGGGGACTTTGATGGAGACCCTAATGTAAGGGGGGACTTTGATGGAGATCCTAATGTAAGGAGGGACTTTGATGGAGACCCTAATGTAAGGGGGGACTTTGATGGAGATCCTAATGTAAGGAAGAAATTTGATGGAGACCCTAATGTGAGGAGGGACTTTGATGTAGACCCTAATGTAAGGGGGGACTTTGATGTAGACCCTAATGTAAGAGGGGACTTTGATGGAGATCCTAATGTAAGGGGGGACATTGATGGAGACCCTAATGTAAGGAGGGACTTTGATGGAGATCCTAATGTAAGGAGGGACTTTTATGGAGACCCTAATGTAAGGGGGGACTTTGATGGAGACCCTAATGTAAGGGGGGTCTTTGATGGAGATCCTAATGTAAGGAGGGACTTTGATGTAGACCCTAATGTAAGGGGGGACTTTGATGGAGATCCTAATGTAAGGGGGGACTTTGATGTAGACCCTAATGTAAGGGGGGACTTTGATGTAAACCCTAATGTAAGGGGGGACTTTGATGGAGATCCTAATGTAAGGGGGGACTTTGATGTAGATCCTAATGTAAGGGGGGACTTTGATGGAGATCCTAATGTATGGGGGGACTTTGATGTAGACCCTAATGTAAGGGGGGACTTTGATGTAGACCCTAATGTAAGGGGGGACTTTGATGGAGATCCTAATGTAAGCGGGGACTTTGATGGAGATCCTAATGTAAGGGGGGACTTTGATGTAGACCCTAATGTAAGAGGGGACTTTGATGGAGATCCTAATGTAAGGGGGGACTTTGATGGAGACCTTAATGAAAGGGGAACTTTGATGGAGACCCTAATGTAAGGGGGGACTTTGATGGAGACCTTAATAAAAGGGGGACTTTGATGGAGACCCAAATGTAAGGAAGAAATTTGATGGAGACCCTAATGTAAGGAGGGACTTTGATGTAGACCCTAATGTAAGGGGGGACTTTGATGGAGACCCTAATGTAAGAGGGGACTTTGATGGAGACCCTAATGTAAGGGGGGACTTTGATGGAGACCCTAATGTAAGGGGGGACTTTGATGGAGACCCTAATGTAAGGGGGGACTTTGATGGAGATCCTAATGTAAGGAGGGACTTTGATGTAGACCCTAATGTAAGGGGGGACTTTGATGGAGATCCTAATGTAAGGGGGGACTTTGATGTAGACCCTAATGTAAGGGGGGACTTTGATGTAAACCCTAATGTAAGGGGGGACTTTGATGGAGATCCTAATGTAAGGGGGGACTTTGATGTAGATCCTAATGTAAGGGGGGACTTTGATGGAGATCCTAATGTAAGGGGGGACTTTGATGTAGACCCTAATGTAAGGGGGGACTTTGATGTAGACCCTAATGTAATTGGGGACTTTGATGGAGATCCTAATGTAAGCGGGGACTTTGATGGAGATCCTAATGTAAGGGGGGACTTTGATGTAGACCCTAATGTAAGAGGGGACTTTGATGGAGATCCTAATGTAAGGGGGGACTTTCATGGAGACCTTAATGAAAGGGGAACTTTGATGGAAACCCTAATGTAAGGGGGGACTTTGATGGAGACCTTAATAAAAGGGGGACTTTGATGGAGACCCAAATGTAAGGAAGAAATTTGATGGAGACCCTAATGTAAGGAGGGACTTTGATGTAGACCCTAATGTAAGGGGGGACTTTGATGGAGACCCTAATGTAAGAGGGGACTTTGATGGAGACCCTAATGTAAGGGGGGACTTTGATGGAGACCCTAATGTAAGGGGGGACTTTGATGGAGATCCTAATGTAAGGAGGGACTTTGATGTAGATCCTAATGTAAGGGGGGACTTTGATGGAGATCCTAATGTAAGGGGGGACTTTGATGTAGACCCTAATGTAAGGGGGGACTTTGATGTAAACCCTAATGTAAGGGGGTACTTTGATGGAGATCCTAATGTAAGGGGGGACTTTGATGTAGATCCTAATGTAAGGGGGGACTTTGATGGAGATCCTAATGTAAGGGGGGACTTTGATGTAGACCCCAATGTAAGGGGGGACTTTGATGTAGACCCTAATGTAAGGGGGGACTTTGATGGAGATCCTAATGTAAGCGGGGACTTTGATGGAGATCCTAATGTAAGGGGGGACTTTGATGTAGACCCTAATGTAAGAGGGGACTTTGATGGAGATCCTAATGTAAGGGGGGACTTTGATGGAGACCTTAATGAAAGGGGGACTTTGATGGAGATCCTAATGTAAGGGGGGACTTTGACGGAGACTCTGATGTAAGGAGGGTTCTGAAGGACACTCTTATGTAAGAGGGACCCTGATCTATAGTGGAACTCTTAAAATGGAGTCTGATGTAAGTGGAGACTCGCAAGATGGACTGTGATGTACAGTAAGGGGGGCTCTGGTGGGTACCCTGATGTAAGAAGGGACTTTGATGGGGACCCTGATGTAAGAGGGCTCTGATGGGGACACTGATGTAAGGGGGACCCTGAAGTGGGCAGGAACTCCTAGGGTGAACTCTGATGGAAGTGGGGACTTCAAAGCTGGTCTCTGATGTAAGGGGGCTCTGATGGGTACCTTGATGTAATTCGGGACTTTGATGGAGACCTTAATGAAAGGGGAACTTTGATGGAGACCCTAATGTAAGGGGGGACTTTGATGGAGACCTTAATAAAAGGGGGACTTTGATGGAGACCCAAATGTAAGGAAGAAATTTGATGGAGACCCTAATGTAAGGAGGGACTTTGATGTAGACCCTAATGTAAGGGGGGACTTTGATGGAGACCCTAATGTAAGAGGGGACTTTGATGGAGACCCTAATGTAAGGGGGGACTTTGATGGAGACCCTAATGTAAGGGGGGACTTTGATGGAGATCCTAATGTAAGGAGGGACTTTGATGTAGACCCTAATGTAAGGGGGGACTTTGATGGAGATCCTAATGTAAGGGGGGACTTTGATGTAGACCCTAATGTAAGGGGGGACTTTGATGTAAACCCTAATGTAAGGGGGGACTTTGATGGAGATCCTAATGTAAGGGGGGACTTTGATGTAGATCCTAATGTAAGGGGGGACTTTGATGGAGATCCTAATGTAAGGGGGGACTTTGATGTAGACCCTAATGTAAGGGGGGACTTTGATGTAGACCCTAATGTAATTGGGGACTTTGATGGAGATCCTAATGTAAGCGGGGACTTTGATGGAGATCCTAATGTAAGGGGGGACTTTGATGTAGACCCTAATGTAAGAGGGGACTTTGATGGAGATCCTAATGTAAGGGGGGACTTTGATGGAGACCTTAATGAAAGGGGAACTTTGATGGAGACCCTAATGTAAGGGGGGACTTTGATGGAGACCTTAATAAAAGGGGGACTTTGATGGAGACCCAAATGTAAGGAAGAAATTTGATGGAGACCCTAATGTAAGGAGGGACTTTGATGTAGACCCTAATGTAAGGGGGGACTTTGATGGAGACCCTAATGTAAGAGGGGACTTTGATGGAGACCCTAATGTAAGGGGGGACTTTGATGGAGACCCTAATGTAAGGGGGGACTTTGATGGAGATCCTAATGTAAGGAGGGACTTTGATGTAGACCCTAATGTAAGGGGGGACTTTGATGGAGATCCTAATGTAAGGGGGGACTTTGATGTAGACCCTAATGTAAGGGGGGACTTTGATGTAAACCCTAATGTAAGGGGGTACTTTGATGGAGATCCTAATGTAAGGGGGGACTTTGATGTAGATCCTAATGTAAGGGGGGACTTTGATGGAGATCCTAATGTAAGGGGGGACTTTGATGTAGACCCCAATGTAAGGGGGGACTTTGATGTAGACCCTAATGTAAGGGGGGACTTTGATGGAGATCCTAATGTAAGCGGGGACTTTGATGGAGATCCTAATGTAAGGGGGGACTTTGATGTAGACCCTAATGTAAGAGGGGACTTTGATGGAGATCCTAATGTAAGGGGGGACTTTGATGGAGACCTTAATGAAAGGGGGACTTTGATGGAGATCCTAATGTAAGGGGGGACTTTGACGGAGACTCTGATGTAAGGAGGGTTCTGAAGGACACTCTTATGTAAGAGGGACCCTGATCTATAGTGGAACTCTTAAAATGGAGTCTGATGTAAGTGGAGACTCGCAAGATGGACTGTGATGTACAGTAAGGGGGGCTCTGGTGGGTACCCTGATGTAAGAAGGGACTTTGATGGGGACCCTGATGTAAGAGGGCTCTGATGGGGACACTGATGTAAGGGGGACCCTGAAGTGGGCAGGAACTCCTAGGGTGAACTCTGATGGAAGTGGGGACTTCAAAGCTGGTCTCTGATGTAAGGGGGCTCTGATGGGTACCTTGATGTAATTCGGGACTTTGATGGGGACCCTAATGTAAGGGGGACTTTGATGGAGACCCTAATGTAAGGGGGGACTTTGATAGAGACCCTAATGTTAGGGGGGGATATTGATGGAGACCCTAATGTAAGTGGGGGATATTGATGGAGACCCTAATGTAAGGGGGGAATTTGATGGAGACCCTAATGTAAGGGGGGACTTTGATGGAGACCCTAATGTTAGGGGGGATATTGATGGAGACCCTAATGTAAGGGGGGAATTTGATGGAGACCCTAATGTAAGGGGGGACTTTGATGGAGATCCAAATGTAAGGAGGGACTTTGATGGAGACCCTAATGTAAGGGGGGATTTTGATGGAGACCCTAATGTAGGGGGGATTTTGATGGAGACCTTAATGTAAGGGGGGACTTTGATGGAGATCCTAATGTAAGGAGGGACTTTGATGGAGATCTTCATGAAAGGGAGACTTTGATGGAGACCCTAATGTAAGGAAGAAATTTGATGGAGATCCTAATGTAAGGAGGGACTTTGATGTAGACCCTAATGTAAGAGGGGACTTTGATGGAGATCCTAATGTAAGGGGGGACTTTGATGTAGACCCTAATGTAAGAGGGGACTTTGATGGAAATCCTAATGTAAGGGGGGACTTTGATGGAGACCCTAATGTAAGGGGGGACTTTGATGGAGATCCTAATGTAAGGAGGGACTTTGATGGAGACTCTAATGTAAGGGGGGACTTTGATGGAGATCTTAATGTAAGGAAGAAATTTGATGGAGACCCTAATGTAAGGAGGGACTTTGATGTAGACCCTAATGTAAGGGGGGACTTTGATGTAGACCCTAATGTAAGAGGGGACTTTGATGGAGATCCTAATGTAAGGGGGGACATTGATGGAGACACTAATGTAAGGAGGGACTTTGATGGAGATCCTAATGCAAGGAGGGACTTTGATGGAGACCCTAATGTAAGGGGGGACTTTGATGGAGATCCTAATGTAAGGAGGGACTTTGATGTAGACCCTAATGTAAGGGGGGACTTTGATGGAGATCCTAATGTAAGGGGGGACTTTGACGGAGACTCTGATGTAAGGAGGGTTTTGAAGGACACTCTTATGTAAGAGGGACCCTGATCTATAGTGGAACTCTTAAAATGGAGTCTGATGTAAGTGGAGACTCGCAAGATGGACTGTGATGTACAGTAAGGGGGCTCTGGTGGGTACCCTGATGTAAGAAGGGACTTTGATGGGGACACTGATGTAAGGGGGACCCTGAAGTGGGCAGGAACTCCTAGAGTGAACTCTGATGGAAGTGGGGACTTCAAAGCTGGTCTCTGATGTAAGGGGGCTCTGATGGGTACCTTGATGTAATTCGGGACTTTGATGGGGACCCTAATGTAAGGGGGGACTTTGATGGAGACCCTAATGTAAGGGGGACTTTGATGGAGACCCTAATGTAAGGGGGACTTTGATGTAGACCCTAATTAAAGGGGGGACTTTGATGGAGACCCTAATGTAAGGGGGGACTTTGATGGAGACCCTAATGTTAGGGGGGATATTGATGGAGACCCTAATGTAAGGGGGGGATATTGATGGAGACCCTAATGTAAGGGGGGAATTTGATGGAGACCCTAATGTAAGGGGGGACTTTGATGGAGACCATAATGTAATGGGGGGATATTGATGGAGACCCTAATGTAAGGGGGGAATTTGATGGAGACCCTAATGTAAGGGGGGACTTTGATGGAGATCCAAATGTAAGGAGGGACTTTGATGTAGACCCTAATGTAATGGGGGATTTTGATGGAGACCCTAATGTAGGGGGGGTTTTGATGGAGACCTTAATGTAAGGGGGGACTTTGATGGAGATCCTAATGTAAGGAGGGACTTTGATGGAGATCTTCATGAAAGGGAGACTTTGATGGAGACCCTAATGTAAGGAAGAAATTTGATGGAGATCCTAATGTAAGGAGGGACTTTGATGTAGACCCTAATGTAAGAGGGGACTTTGATGGAGATCCTAATGTAAGGGGGGACTTTGATGTAGACCCTAATGTAAGAGGGGACTTTGATGGAAATCCTAATGTAAGGGGGGACTTTGATGGAGACCCTAATGTAAGCGGGGACTTTGATGGAGATCCTAATGTAAGGAGGGACTTTGATGGAGACCCTAATGTAAGGGGGGACTTTGATGGAGATCCTAATGTAAGGAAGAAATTTGATGGAGACCCTAATGTAAGGAGGGACTTTGATGTAGACCCTAATGTAAGGGGGGACTTTGATGTAGACCCTAATGTAAGAGGGGACTTTGATGGAGATCCTAATGTAAGGGGGGACATTGATGGAGACCCTAATGTAAGGAGGGACTTTGATGGAGATCCTAATGTAAGGAGGGACTTTGATGGAGACCCTAATGTAAGGGGGGACTTTGATGGAGATCCTAATGTAAGGAGGGACTTTGATGTAGACCCTAATGTAAGGGGGGACCTTGATGGAGATCCTAATGCAAGGGGGGACTTTGATGTAGACCCTAATGTAAGGGGGGACTTTGATGTAAACCCTAATGTAAGGGGGGACTTTGATGGAGATCCTAATGTAAGGGGGGACTTTGATGTAGACCCTAATGTAAGGGGGGACTTTTATGGTGATCCTAATGTAAGGGGGGACTTTCATGTAGACCCTAAAGTAAGAGGGGACTTTGATGGAGATCCTAATGTAAGGGGGGACTTTGATGTAGACCCTAATGTAAGAGGGGACTTTGATGGAAATCCTAATGTAAGGGGGGACTTTGATGGAGACCCTAATGTAAGGGGGGACTTTGATGGAGATCCTAATGTAAGGAGGGTCTTTGATGGAGACCCTAATGTAAGGGGGGACTTTGATGGAGATCCTAATGTAAGGAAGAAATTTGATGGAGACCCTAATGTAAGGAGGGACTTTGATGTAGACCCTGATGTAAGGGGGGACTTTGATGGAGACCCTAATGTAAGAGGGGACTTTGATGGAGATCCTAATGTAAGGGGGGACTTTGATGGAGATCCTAATGTAAGGGGGGACTTTGATGGAGACCCTAATGTAAGAGGGGACTTTGATGTAGACCCTAATGTAAGAGGGGACTTTGATGGAGATCCTAATGTAAGGGGGGACTTTGATGGAGATCCTAATGTAAGGAGGGACTTTGATGGAGACCCTAATGTAAGAGGGGACTTTGATGGAGATCCTAATGTAAGGGGGGACTTTGATGGAGATCCAAATGTAAGGAGGGACTTTGATGGAGACCCTAATATAAGGGGGGACTTTGATGGATATCCTAATGTAAGGGGGGACTTTGATGGAGATCCTAATGTAAGGGGGGACTTTGACAGAGACTCTGATGTAAGGAGGGTTCTGAAGGACACTCTTATGTAAGAGGGACCCTGATCTATAGTGGAACTCTTAAAATGGAGTCTGATGTAAGTGGAGACTCGCAAGATGGACTGTGATGTACAGTAAGGGGGGCTCTGGTGGGTACCCTGATGTAAGAAGGGACTTTGATGGGGACCCTGATGTAAGAGGGCTCTGATGGGGACACTGATGTAAGGGGGACTCTGAAGTGGGCAGGAACTCCTAGGGTGAACTCTGATGGAAGTGGGGACTTCAAAGCTGGTCTCTGATGTAAGGGGGCTCTGATGGGTACCTTGATGTAATTCGGGACTTTGATGGGGACCCTAATGTAAGGGGGGACTTTGATGGAGACCCTAATGTAAGGGGGACTTTGATGGAGACCCTAATGTAAGGGGGACTTGGATGGAGACCCTAATTAAAGGGGGGACTTTGATGGAGACCCTAATGTAAGGGGGGACTTTGATGGAGACCCTAATGTTAGGGGGGGATATTGATGGAGACCCTAATGTAAGGGGGAATTTGATGGAGACCCTAATGTAAGGGGGGGATATTGATGGAGACCCTAATGTAAGGGGGGAATTTGATGGAGACCCTAATGTAAGGGGGGACTTTGATGGAGACCCTAATGTTAGGGGGGATATTGATGGAGACCCTAATGTAAGGGGGGAATTTGATGGAGACCCTAATGTAAGGGGGGACTTTGATGGATATCCTAATGTAAGGGGGGACTTTGACGGAGACTCTGATGTAAGGAGGGTTCTGAAGGACACTCTTATGTAAGAGGGACCCTGATCTATAGTGGAACTCTTAAAATGGAGTCTAATGTAAGTGGAGACTCGCAAGATGGACTGTGATGCACTTTAAGGGGGGCTCTGGTGGGTACCCTGATGTAAGAAGGGACTTTGATGGGGACCCTGATGTAAGAGGGCTCTGATGGGGACACTGATGTAAGGGGGACCCTGAAGTGGGCAGGAACTCCTAGGGTGAACTCTGATGGAAGTGGGGACTTCAAAGCTGGTCTCTGATGTAAGGGGGCTCTGATGGGTACCTTGATGTAATTCGGGACTTTGATGGGGACCCTAATGTAAGGGGGGACTTTGATGGAGACCCTAATGTAAGGGGGACTTTGATGGAGACCCTAATGTAAGGGGGACTTTGATGGAGACCCTAATTAAAGGGGGGACTTTGATGGAGACCCTAATGTAAGGGGGGACTTTGATGGAGACCCTAATTTTAGGGGGGGGATATTGATGGAGACCCTAATGTAAGGGGGAATTTGATGGACACCCTAATGTAAGGGGGGATATTGATGGAGACCCTAATGTAAGGGGGGAATTTGATGGAGACCCTAATGTAAGGGGGGACTTTGATGGAGACCCTAATGTTAGGGGGGATATTGATGTAGACCCTAATTAAAGGGGGGACTTTGATGGAGACCCTAATGTAAGGGGGGACTTTGATGGAGACCCTAATATTAGGGGGGGATATTGATGGAGACCCTAATGTAAGGGGGGATATTGATGGAGACCCTAATGTAAGGGGGGAATTTGATGGAGACCCTAATGTAAGGGGGGACTTTGATCTAGACCCTAATGTAAGGGGGGACTTTGATGGAGATCCTAATGTAAGGGGGGATTTTGATGGAGATCCTAATGTAAGGGGGGACTTTGATGTAGACCCTAATGTAAGAGGGGACTTTGATGGAGATCCTAATGTAAGGGGGGACTTTGATGGAGACCTTAATGAAAGGGGGACTTTGATGGAGACCCTAATGTAAGGGGGGACTTTGATGGAGACCCTAATGTAAGAGGGGACTTTGATGGAGATCCTAATGTAAGGGGGGACTTTGATGGAGACCTTAATGAAAGGGGGACTTTGATGGAGATCCTAATGTAAGGGGGGACTTTGATGGAGATCCAAATGTAAGGGGGGACTTTGATGTAGACCCTAATGTAAGGGGGGACTTTGATCTAGACCTTAATGAAAGGGGGACTTTGATGGAGACCCTAATGTAAGGGGGGACTTTGATGGAGACCTTAATAAAAGGGGGACTTTGATGGAGACCCTAATAAGGAAGAAATTTGATGGAGACCCTAATGTAAGGAGGGACTTTGATGTAGACCCTGATGTAAGGGGGGACTTTGATGGAGACCCTAATGTAAGAGGGGACTTTGATGGAGATCCTAATGTAAGGGGGGACTTTGATGGAGATCCTAATGTAAGGGGGGACTTTGATGGAGACCCTAATGTAAGAGGGGACTTTGATGTAGACCCTAATGTAAGAGGGGACTTTGATGGAGATCCTAATGTAAGGGGGGACTTTGATGGAGATCCTAATGTAAGGAGGGACTTTGATGGAGACCCTAATGTAAGAGGGGACTTTGATGGAGATCCTAATGTAAGGGGGGACTTTGATGGAGATCCAAATGTAAGGAGGGACTTTGATGGAGACCCTAATGTAAGGGGGGACTTTGATGGATATCCTAATGTAAGGGGGGACTTTGATGGAGATCCTAATGTAAGGGGGGACTTTGACAGAGACTCTGATGTAAGGAGGGTTCTGAAGGACACTCTTATGTAAGAGGGACCCTGATCTATAGTGGAACTCTTAAAATGGAGTCTGATGTAAGTGGAGACTCGCAAGATGGACTGTGATGTACAGTAAGGGGGGCTCTGGTGGGTACCCTGATGTAAGAAGGGACTTTGATGGGGACCCTGATGTAAGAGGGCTCTGATGGGGACACTGATGTAAGGGGGACTCTGAAGTGGGCAGGAACTCCTAGGGTGAACTCTGATGGAAGTGGGGACTTCAAAGCTGGTCTCTGATGTAAGGGGGCTCTGATGGGTACCTTGATGTAATTCGGGACTTTGATGGGGACCCTAATGTAAGGGGGGACTTTGATGGAGACCCTAATGTAAGGGGGACTTTGATGGAGACCCTAATGTAAGGGGGACTTGGATGGAGACCCTAATTAAAGGGGGGACTTTGATGGAGACCCTAATGTAAGGGGGGACTTTGATGGAGACCCTAATGTTAGGGGGGATATTGATGGAGACCCTAATGTAAGGGGGAATTTGATGGAGACCCTAATGTAAGGGGGGGATATTGATGGAGACCCTAATGTAAGGGGGGAATTTGATGGAGACCCTAATGTAAGGGGGGACTTTGATGGAGACCCTAATGTTAGGGGGGATATTGATGGAGACCCTAATGTAAGGGGGGAATTTGATGGAGACCCTAATGTAAGGGGGGACTTTGATGGATATCCTAATGTAAGGGGGGACTTTGATGGAGATCCTAATGTAAGGGGGGACTTTGACGGAGACTCTGATGTAAGGAGGGTTCTGAAGGACACTCTTATGTAAGAGGGACCCTGATCTATAGTGGAACTCTTAAAATGGAGTCTAATGTAAGTGGAGACTCGCAAGATGGACTGTGATGCACTTTAAGGGGGGCTCTGGTGGGTACCCTGATGTAAGAAGGGACTTTGATGGGGACCCTGATGTAAGAGGGCTCTGATGGGGACACTGATGTAAGGGGGACCCTGAAGTGGGCAGGAACTCCTAGGGTGAACTCTGATGGAAGTGGGGACTTCAAAGCTGGTCTCTGATGTAAGGGGGCTCTGATGGGTACCTTGATGTAATTCGGGACTTTGATGGGGACCCTAATGTAAGGGGGGACTTTGATGGAGACCCTAATGTAAGGGGGACTTTGATGGAGACCCTAATGTAAGGGGGACTTTGATGGAGACCCTAATTAAAGGGGGGACTTTGATGGAGACCCTAATGTAAGGGGGGACTTTGATGGAGACCCTAATTTTAGGGGGGGGATATTGATGGAGACCCTAATGTAAGGGGGAATTTGATGGACACCCTAATGTAAGGGGGGATATTGATGGAGACCCTAATGTAAGGGGGGAATTTGATGGAGACCCTAATGTAAGGGGGGACTTTGATGGAGACCCTAATGTTAGGGGGGATATTGATGTAGACCCTAATTAAAGGGGGGACTTTGATGGAGACCCTAATGTAAGGGGGGACTTTGATGGAGACCCTAATATTAGGGGGGGATATTGATGGAGACCCTAATGTAAGGGGGGATATTGATGGAGACCCTAATGTAAGGGGGGAATTTGATGGAGACCCTAATGTAAGGGGGGACTTTGATGGAGACCCTAATGTAATGGGGGGATATTGATGGAGACCCTATTGTAAGGGGGGAATTTGATGGAGACCCTAATGTAAGGGGGGACTTTGATGGAGATCCAAATGTAAGGAGGGATTTTGATGGAGACCCTAATGTAGGGGGGGGTTTTGATGGAGACCTTAATGTAAGGGGGGACTTTGATGGAGATCCTAATGTAAGGAGGGACTTTGATGGAGATCTTCATGAAAGGGAGACTTTGATGGAGACCCTAATGTAAGGAAGAAATTTGATGGAGATCCTAATGTAAGGAGGGACTTTGATGTAGACCCTAATGTAAGAGGGGACTTTGATGGAGATCCTAATGTAAGGGGGGACTTTGATGTAGACCCTAATGTAAGAGGGGACTTTGATGGAAATCCTAATGTAAGGGGGGACTTTGATGGAGACCCTAATGTAAGGGGGGACTTTGATGGCGATCCTAATGTAAGGAGGGACTTTGATGGAGACCCTAATGTAAGGGGGGACTTTGATGGAGATCCTAATGTAAGGAAGAAATTTGATGGAGACCCTAATGTAAGGAGGGACTTTGATGTAGACCCTAATGTAAGGGGGGACTTTGATGTAGACCCTAATGTAAGAGGGGACTTTGATGGAGATCCTAATGCAAGGGGGGACTTTGATGTAGACCCTAATGTAAGGGGGGACTTTGATGGTGATCCTAATGTAAGCGGGGACTTTCATGTAGACCTTAATGTAAGAGGGGACTTTGATGTAGACCCGAATGTAAGGGGGGACTTTGATGGAGATCCTAATGTAAGGAGGGACTTTGATGGAGACCCTAATGTAAGGGGGGACTTTGATGTAGACCCTACTTTGATGGAGATCCTAATGTAAGGGGGGACTTTGATGTAGACCCTAATGTAAGGGGGGACTTTGATGTAAATCCGAATGTAAGGGGGGACTTTGATGGAGATCCTAATGTAAGGGGGGACTTTGATGTAGACCCTAATGTAAGGGTGGACTTTGATGGTGATCCTAATGTAAGGGGGGACTTTGATGGAGATCCTAATGTAAGGGGGGACTTTGATGTAGACCCTAATGTAAGGGGGGACTTTGATCTAGACCCTAATGTAAGGGGGGACTTTGATGGAGATCCTAATGTAAGGGGGGATTTTGATGGAGATCCTAATGTAAGGGGGGACTTTGATGTAGACCCTAATGTAAGAGGGGACTTTGATGGAGATCCTAATGTAAGGGGGGACTTTGATGGAGACCTTAATGAAAGGGGGACTTTGATGGAGACCCTAATGTAAGGGGGGACTTTGATGGAGACCTTAATAAAAGGGGGACTTTGATGGAGACCCTAATGTAAGGAAGAAATTTGATGGAGACCCTAATGTAAGGAGGGACTTTGATGTAGACCCTAATGTAAGGGGGGACTTTGATGGAGACCCTAATGTAAGAGGGGACTTTGATGGAGATCCTAATGTAAGGGGGGACTTTGATGGAGATCCTAATGTAAGGGGGGACTTTGATGGAGACCCTAATGTAAGAGGGGACTTTGATGTAGACCCTAATGTAAGAGGGGACTTTGATGGAGATCCTAATGTAAGGGGGGACTTTGATGGAGATCCTAATGTAAGGAGGGACTTTGATGGAGACCCTAATGTAAGAGGGGACTTTGATGGAGATCCTAATGTAAGGGGGGACTTTGATGGAGATCCAAATGTAAGGAGGGACTTTGATGGAGACCCTAATGTAAGGGGGGACTTTGATGGATATCCTAATGTAAGGGGGGACTTTGATGGAGATCCTAATGTAAGGGGGGACTTTGACAGAGACTCTGATGTAAGGAGGGTTCTGAAGGACACTCTTATGTAAGAGGGACCCTGATCTATAGTGGAACTCTTAAAATGGAGTCTGATGTAAGTGGAGACTCGCAAGATGGACTGTGATGTACAGTAAGGGGGGCTCTGGTGGGTACCCTGATGTAAGAAGGGACTTTGATGGGGACCCTGATGTAAGAGGGCTCTGATGGGGACACTGATGTAAGGGGGACCCTGAAGTGGGCAGGAACTCCTAGGGTGAACTCTGATGGAAGTGGGGACTTCAAAGCTGGTCTCTGATGTAAGGGGGCTCTGATGGGTACCTTGATGTAATTCGGGACTTTGATGGGGACCCTAATGTAAGGGGGGACTTTGATGGAGACCCTAATGTAAGGGGGACTTTGATGGAGACCCTAATGTAAGGGGGACTTGGATGGAGACCCTAATTAAAGGGGGGACTTTGATGGAGACCCTAATGTAAGGGGGACTTTGATGGAGACCCTAATGTTAGGGGGGGATATTGATGGAGACCCTAATGTAAGGGGGAATTTGATGGAGACCCTAATGTAAGGGGGGGATATTGATGGAGACCCTAATGTAAGGGGGGAATTTGATGGAGACCCTAATGTAAGGGGGGACTTTGATGGAGACCCTAATGTTAGGGGGGATATTGATGGAGACCCTAATGTAAGGGGGGAATTTGATGGAGACCCTAATGTAAGGGGGGACTTTGATGGATATCCTAATGTAAGGGGGGACTTTGATGGAGATCCTAATGTAAGGGGGGACTTTGACGGAGACTCTGATGTAAGGAGGGTTCTGAAGGACACTCTTATGTAAGAGGGACCCTGATCTATAGTGGAACTCTTAAAATGGAGTCTAATGTAAGTGGAGACTCGCAAGATGGACTGTGATGCACTTTAAGGGGGGCTCTGGTGGGTACCCTGATGTAAGAAGGGACTTTGATGGGGACCCTAATGTAAGGGGGGACTTTGATGGAGACCCTAATGTTAGGGGGGATATTGATGTAGACCCTAATTAAAAGGGGGACTTTGATGGAGACCCTAATGTAAGGGGGGACTTTGATGGAGACCCTAATATTAGGGGGGGATATTGATGGAGACCCTAATGTAAGGGGGGATATTGATGGAGACCCTAATGTAAGGGGGGAATTTGATGGAGACCCTAATGTAAGGGGGGACTTTGATGGAGACCCTAATGTAATGGGGGGATATTGATGGAGACCCTAATGTAAGGGGGGAATTTGATGGAGACCCTAATGTAAGGGGGGACTTTGATGGAGATCCAAATGTAAGGAGGGACTTTGATGGAGACCCTAATGTAATGGGGGATTTTGATGGAGACCCTAATGTAGGGGGGGGTTTTGATGGAGATCTTAATATAAGGGGGGACTTTGATGGAGATCCTAATGTAAGGAGGGACTTTGATGGAGACCCTAATGAAAGTGGGGAGTTTGATGGAGAACCTAATGTAAGGAGGGACTATGGTGGTGACCCTGATGTAAGGGGGGAATTTGATGGAGACCCTAATGTAAGGGGGGGGACTTTGATGGAGACCCTAATGTAAGGGGGGAATTTGATGTAAGGAGCAGGGATGAGCCGAACACCCCCCTGTTCGGTTCGCACCAGAACCTGCGAACAGACAAAATGTTTGTGTGAACTTTAGAACCCTATTAAATACAATGGACTCGAACGTTCGAAATCTAAAGTGCTAATTATAAAGGCTAATATGCAAGTTATTGTCCTAAAAAGTGTTTGGGGACCTGGGTCCTGCCCCAGGGGACATGTATCAATGCAAAAAAAAGTTTAAAAAACGGCCGTTTTTTCGGGAGCAGTGATTTTAATAATGCTTAAAATGAAAAAATAAAAGTGAAATATTCCTTTAAATTTCGTACCTGGGGGGTGTGTATGATATGCATGTAAAGTGGCGCATGTTTCCCGTGCTTAGAACTGTCCCTGCAAAAAATGTCATTTTTGAAAGAAAAAAAGTCATTTAAAACTCACTCTTGGCTATTAATGAATTGTCGGCTCCCGGCAATACATACAAATGTCATTGATAAAAAAAAAAAAAAAAAGCGTGGGGGTTCCCCAGAATTCAATTACCAGGCCCTTCAGGTCTGGAATGGATATTAAGGGGAACCCCGCCTCAAATAAAAAAAAAAAATTGACGTGGGGTTCCCCCAAATATCCATTCCAGGCCCTTCAGATCTGGCATGGATTTTAAGGGGATCTCCACCCCAAATTTTTAAAAAAATGGCGTGGAGTCCCCCTAAAAATCCATACCAGACCCCTTATCCGAGCACGCAACCTGGCCGGCCGCAGGGGAAGAGGGGGGGGACGAGAGAGCGGCCCCCCTCCCTCCTGAACTGTACCAGGCCACATGCCCTCAACATGGGGAGGATGTCCCCATGTTGATGGGGACAAGGGCCTCATCCCCACAACCCTTGCCCGGTGGTTGTGGGGGTCTGCGGGCGGGGGGCTTATCGGAATCTGGAAGACCCCTTTAACAAAGGGGACCCCCAGATCCCGGCCCCCCCTATGTGAATTGGTAAGGGGTACATTGTACCCCTACCATTTCACGAAGAAAGCGTAAAAAAATGTTTAAAAAAACACACAAACACCTTGAAAAAGTCCTTTATTAAAGAAAAAAAAAACAGTGGTGAAATCCAGTGTCCCGCTGCGATCCCGATGTCCAGCGCTGTCCTTCATTGGTTGTGCCTGAGCGGACCTGATAGGGAACTCCCTCTCAGTATTTTAAATGTATAGACCCGCCCCTTCTAAAGTTCCCCATCAGGTCCGCTCAGCGGACCAGATGCGGAACATGAGAAGGGGCGGGTCTATACATGTATTACCAAAGTGAGAGCAGTTCCCCATCAGGTCCGCCCCCTCGGTATGTCGGACCCGCCTACGTCATTGGCTTGAGCGGGGAACTTCCTTCACTGTGTAAATTACACAGTGAAGGAAGTTCCTCGCTCAAGCCAATGACGTAGGCGGGTCTGACATAACGGGGAGGGCGGTCCTGATGGGGAACTTCTCTCACTTTGGTAATACATGTATAGACCCGCCTCTTCTCATGTTCCGCATCTGGTCCGCTGAGCGGACCTGATGGGGAACTTTAGAAGGGGCGGGTCTATACATTTAAAATACTGAGAGGGAGTTCCCCATCAGGTCCGCTCAGGCACAACCAATGAAGGACAGCGTTGGACATCGGGATCGCCGTGGGACACTGGATTTCACCGCTGGAATGTTTTTTTTTTTTTCTTTAATAAAGGACTTTTTCAAGGTGTTTGTGTGTTTTTTTAAACATTTTTTTACGCTTTCTTCGTAAAATGGTAGGGGTACAATGTACCCCTTACCAATTCACATAGGGGGGGCCGGGATCTGGGGGTCCCCTTTGTTAAAGGGGACTTCCAGATTCCGATAAGCCCCCCGCCCGCAGACCCCCACAACCACCGGGCAAGGGTTGTGGGGATGAGGACCTTGTCCCCATCAACATGGGGACATCCTCCCCATGTTGAGGGCATGTGGCCTGGTACGGTTCAGGAGGGAGGGGGGGGCGCTCTCTCATCCCCCCCTCTTCCCCTGCGGCCGGCCAGGTTGTGTGCTCGGATAAGGGGTCTGGTATGGATTTTTAGGGGGACTCCACGCCATTTTTTTTTAAATTTGGGGTGGAGTTCCCCTTAAAATCCATGCCAGATCTGAAGGGCCTGGAATGGATATTTGGGGGAACCCCACGTCAATTTTTTTTTTTAATTTGCGGCGGGGTTCCCCTTAATATCCATTCCAGACCTGAAGGGCCTGGTAATTGAATTCTGGGGAACCCCCACGCTTTTTTTTTTTTTTTATCAATGACTTTTGTATGTATTGCCGGGAGCCGACAATTCATTATTAGCTGCGAGTGAGTTTTAAATGACTTTTTTCTTTCAAAAATTAAATTTTTTGCAGGGACAGTTCTAAGCATGGGAAACATGCGCCACTTTACATGCATATCATACACACCCCCCAGGTACGAAATTTAAAGGAATATTTCACTTTTATTTTTTCATTTTAAGCATTATTAAAATCACTGCTCCCGAAAAAACGGCCGTTTTTAAAACTTCTTTTTGCAATGATACATGTCCCCTGGGGCAGGACCCGGGTCCCCAAACACTTTTTAGGACAATAACTTGCATATAAGCCTTTATAATTAGCACTTTAGATTTCTCCCATAGATTTTTCGAATTTGCCGCGAACACCCCAATTTGTTCGCTGTTCGGCGAACGGGCAAACAGGCAATGTTCGAGTCGAACATGAGTTTGACTCGAACTCGAAGCTCATCCCTAGTAAGGAGGGTTCTGATGAGCACTCTGATGTAAGAGGGACCCTGATCTAGGGAGGAACTCTAATAATGGAGTCTGATGTAAGTGGAGACTCCCAAGATGGACTGTGCTGTAAGGGGGGCTCTGATTGGTACCCTGATGTAAGAAGGGACTTTGATAGGGAGCCTGATGTAAGGGGGACCCTGAAGTAGGGGGAGTTCCTAGGGGGAACTTTGATTGAAATGGGGACTTCTAAGGTGGATTCTGATGTAAGGAGGCTATGATGGATATCTTGATGTAATGGTGGGCTTTGATGGGGACTCTGGTATAAGGTGGGACTTATATACCGTATAAGTAAGAAAAAATAGGATTTTTATAACAGCTTACCTGTAAAATCCTTTTCTTGGAGTACATCACGGGACACAGAGCGACATAGTCATTACTAATGGGTTATATAGATACCGTCAGGTGCTGGCACTGGCAACTTCCAAAACCGGAAGTACCCTCCCCTATATAAGCCCCTCCCATCCGGGAGCACCTCAGTTTTGTAGCAAAGCAATAAGTGTCCCTAAAGAGGGGCGGGAGCTCTGTGTCCCGTGATGTACTCCAAGAAAAGGATTTTACAGGTAAGCTGTTATAAAAATCCTATTTTCTTTCTCGTACATCACGGGACACAGAGCGACATAGTCATTACTAATGGGATGTCCTAAAGCAATGCCAAATGAGGGGGGGGATACACCATATATAAGCTGAGCGCTATCAGACATGAGGATCTTTTGCGGCCTGCAACACACTGCGCCCAAAGGCGACATCCTCCTGACTTCTAACGTCCACCTGGTAGAACCTAGTAAACGTGTGTACCAAAGACCATGTTGCGGCCTTACAGATTTGAGCCAGGGAGGCCTGGTGATGCACTGCCCATGAAGTTCCAACTGCTCTCGTGGAGTGCGCCCTAACTTTGAACGGAGGCGGTCTACTTCTCAAGCCATAGGCTTGTATTATGACCTGTCGAATCCACTTGGCTAAAGTAGATTTTGACGCTGCCTGACCCTTTCTGGGGCCTTCCGGCAGAATAAACAAAGTATCCGTTCTGCGAATCTGAGCAGTGGCTTTTAGATAAGCTTTAACTGCTCTTACTACATCCAAAGAATGCAATAACTTTTCCTCTACCGAAGTAGGTTTGGGGAAAAAAGAAGGAAGAACCACATCTTGGTTCAAATGAAACCTCGATACCACCTTAGGAAGAAAGGCTGGATGAGGACGTAACACTACTCTGTCCTTATGGATAACCAGATATGGCTCCTTACAGGACATAGCTGCTAATTCCGACACTCTTTTAGCCGAACAAATGGCTACTAGAAAAATCAATTTCCTGGTGAGAAGAACCAAGGAAATATGCTGTAGTGGTTCAAATGGTTGTTTCTGTAGAACCGACAAAACCAAGTTTAGATCCCATGGACATATGGGAATATTAACCGGAGGACTAATACGCATCACTCCTTGTATAAAGGCTTTGACTAGTGAATGCGAAGCCAAGGGCCTTTTTAAAAATATTGACAAGGCCGAAATCTGACCCTTGATAGTACTCAAGGCAAGCTTCCTATCTACAGCCCATTGTAGGAAGTCCAGAATCCTACCTATTACGTATTTACGTGGATGCCATTTCCTGGCCTCACACCAGGCGATGCACGCCTTCCAGATTCTATAGTAGATCTGCCTGGATACCGGTTTCCTGGCATTGATCATGGTAGACACCACAGCATTAGAGAGCCCTCTCTTTTTTAGAATGTGGGCTTCAATAGCCAGGCCGTCAAACCTAGGGCTGGTAAGGAAGGGTGGTATATCGGTCCCTGCGAAAGCAGGTCCGGACGATGTGGGAGGGTCCAAGGACTCCCCACAGACATTTTTACAATCTCCGCGTACCATGCTCTTCGGGGCCACGCTGGAGCCACCAGAATCACTGGTTTCTTTTCTACCCTGATTCTGCGGAGTAATCGAGGTAACAATTGTGGCGGTGGGAATGCATATATCAGCTTGAACTGATCCCAAGGGAACACTAGGGCATCCGAGCCGCAAGCTAGGGGATCCCTTGTCCAAGAGACAAACCTGTCCACCTTTGCGTTGAATCTGGATGCTAGCAGATCTACATCCGGTGTTCCCCACCGCTGACATATTGTCCGGAAAACCTCGGGATGAAGGGACCATTCCCCTGGGCATAATTGTTGGCGACTTAGAAAGTCCGCCTTCCAATTCTCCACCCCTGGAATGAATACCGCAGATATGGCTGGGACATATCTTTCTGCCCATCTCAGGATGTAATTTACTTCCCTTTGGGCTGCACGACTCCTGGTGCCCCCCTGACGATTGATATATGCCACTGCTGTGGCATTGTCTGATTGAACTCTGACAGGGGACCCTTGGAGTTTGGATGTCCATGCTACTAGGGCATACCGGGCTGCTCGTATCTCTAAGAGATTGATGGGCAGGGCCTTTTCTGCTTCTGACCACTTGCCCTGGAGAGACCATTGCTCCAGTACTGCTCCCCAGCCTATAAGGCTGGCATCTGTAGTGACCACATTCCAGGAAATCGGACTGAAGGATTTCCCTCTTTCCAGATTCTGGGGAACCAACCACCAGCGGAGGCTCTTGCGAACGGAAGGGGACAAGGACATTGGTAAGTCCAGAGCCTGAACTTTTTTGTTCCAGGCTGACAGTATGGCCCTTTGCAATTTCCTTGAATGGAATTGACCGTAGGGTACTGCTTCGAATGATGCCACCATTTTTCCCAGCAGCCTCATGCACAGGCGTATGGATGGCTGTCTTTTTGAGCCCACTAAGTGGATCAAATCTCTCAAAGACGACCCCTTTTCTTGAGGCAAGAAAATTTTTCTCTGGTCTGAATCCAGCCTTAGCCCCAAGTATTCCAGACTTTTGACTGGTTTTAGGGCTGACTTGTCTCGGTTGATAATCCAACCGTGATATTCCAGATACTTGATTGTCTCGAGAACAACCACTTCTAGTTTTTCCACTGAGTGGTCTATCAGCAACAAGTCGTCTAGATATGCCATTATCGTTACACCTCGTGTTCTTAGATTGGCCAATAATGGGGCCAAAATTTTTGTGAACACTCTTGGTGCTGTGGCCAGACCGAAGGGTAAGGCTCTGAACTAAAAATGGTGGCCTTCTACCGCAAAGCGTAGACATTTTTGGTGGGCTGGAAAGATGGGAATGTGCAAATAAGCATCCTTGATGTCGATCGAGGCTAACCATTCCTCCCCTTGTAGGGCAGTGGCTACCGATCGGATCGACTCCATCCGGAAAGTCCTGATATGCAGGAATTTGTTTAGCCCTTTTAGATTTAGTATGGGCCTCACGTCCCCGTTTGGCTTCGGAACTGTAAAGAGGTTTGAGTAAAACCCGAACCCCCACTCTTCCAGGGGAACCTCTATAATTACTGCTTGAAGCAATAATTGTTCTAGTGCCAACAGGAGGGATCCTCTCTTCTGGGGATCCCTTGGCACGTTTGACCTTATAAAGCGGGAAGAAGGGGAGTTTTTTAACTCCAATTTGTATCCCAGATTTACTGCGGAGAGCACCCATCTGTCTCGGATCGTGTCCCGCCAGGTCTCTGTGAACAACTGAAGTCTTCCCCCCACCCGATTGGGTGGGGGCAACCCTTCATGCATTTGACTTTGGGGGAGGTTTTGTACCTCTCCTGCTCCAGGGCTTTTTGTTACCCTGCAACTGTCCCTGATTTCTACCTCCGGGATTTGACCGAGGAGGCCGTCGGAACTGTTTCACAGCCGATGTCCTAGGGACTGGAGAGGCCGGCCTTTTAAAAGAGGGACCTCTAACTCTATTTTTAACCGGCAAAAGTGTACTTTTACCGCTGGAAATTCTCTGGATATACTTGTCCAGGTCTTCCCCGAATAAGCGCTCCCCATGAAATGGGAAGCTGACCAGCAATTTTTTACAGGGAGCTTCAGCAGACCAGTTCTTGAGCCATAGAAGCCTGCGCATATGTACTACAGACAGCGTAAGGCGGGAGGCCTGATGGATTGAATCCTTTATAGCGTCCACCGCAAAGCATAAGGCTCTAGGTAGATCAGCTAGGGCAAGAGCCTGCTGATCCGGCAAGTCCCTTAAGACCTGTTTCAACTGATCCTTCACTGCTTGGCAGACCCCAATAGCTGCTACTGCTGGTTGTGTCACCAATCCTGCTGTAGAAAAAGCAGATTTTAATAAGGACTCCAATTTTTTATCTATTGGGTCCTTGAACATTTGGACATTTTCCACCGGACATGTCAGTGATTTATTCACACAAGAGATGGCTGCGTCCACTGTAGGGACCCTCCATTTTCTGATGAACTTATCCTCCATGGGATAGACCACCGGAAATCTCTTGGGGGGAGTAAATATTTTGTCAGGATGCTCCCAATCCTGGTAAATGAGCCCCTCCAGTAAAGGATGGATCGGAAAGGAACAAACAGTCTGGGGAGCTTTTAGCGACCCCAACGAGGAGACAGAAGTGGAGGATGGCTCCGCAAGTGGCATTTTAAATGCTGATCGGACCATATTAGTCAGGGACTGAACCCATAACCTTTCAGCATGTGATGCTGAGAACGGCTCTTCCACTGTTGATTCCTCTGCAACCGAATCAACCTCATCCTGATCCCCCTCAGGTAGGTCGACCTCTGTATGGGACTGTTGCTCTGTTAACAGGCACTCTGAGGGGGGAGACGGAGATCGAGCGCTTTTCTCCTGTGACAGGGAAGCAGCGATCAATGCTGACAATCTCTCTTCCAGCCCTCCCAGAGCTGAGGAAAAAACCTCCTCTGTTACATACACAGGAGCAGGTGAACTGAGGACAGCCACAGTACCAGGTACTCCTGAGGGTGCTCTACGGTCACTAACCTCTGATTCTTCAGGGGAGACTGGTGCAGCCAAAGCATGCCCAAGATCCTCAGAGCCCGATGGAGACCCCCTATTCCTCCTGGAATTTCTAGTCCCGGAGTTTTTAGACGGCATATTCCTAAGCCACAAAGCTGAGGTATTCCAGCCGAAATACACCAGTTACTGATAATAGTCTAGCATAAATGCTGCTATAAGAAACAGTTGGTGTCTACTAATGTGCCTTTCTAGGGGATGCCTGTATCAACCGCTTGCTGTATGCCTTTAAATGTTGCCAGCTCTGTCTCTGTACTTCATAGCCAGCTTACTACAATATTGTGTTTTTTTTAAACTGCTGGGACGCCCGCACATGCGCAGAAGCGCTGCGGCGCGCACAGAGCGTCATCCCCCAGGCTCCGCCCCCTTTCCCGGCTCACCTCTATATATAGAGGCGCGTGCACGCGCACGCGCGCGGCCACGTGCGCCTTCGGCGCTAATTTCAAAAATGGAAACAAGGGACAGGAGCCAGGGCCCCTCTTTGCCGCAGGCCGGGGGATGGACGAGCACTGCAACATGGCAGAGGAAGCAGTTTCCTATAAGAGAACTCACCATCTGCCTGGACTTTGCTCTGCTGAGAAGAAACTAGTCCACATGACAAGAAAACATTCCACAGCGGCCTCTAGTGGACAAACACAGGTACCGCAGTCTAATATATTAAATATATATAAAAACATTTTTTTTTTTTTTTCTTGACCACCATTAAAAATTATTACATTTTTTTAGTAGTTACAGGCATGCACAGAATTTTGCGGGAATACCATTAGGTAACAGACAGAAAGACAAATTAGGCTTGGGGGTCCCCCAATAGAACCAAGTTCCTGGGGGCCCCCACTTACCTGTTCCCCGCCGCAGGACTTTGTTTGGTCCACAAAAGCCCAAACTTCACCTATCACGGCAGGCATTGTAATCAAACCTTCAGGGACCGGGTTCCCAAGGATTCCACTCCCCTGGACCTGTATAGCACCCTGCACAGAAAACATCTTGGTCGTGGGTATGACCAGAGCTCTGGATCCCAGGGTCCAGCTCTCCTAAGAGAAGCATTACAGGCAAAACCTTGCTCTTCTCTGCAAGGCCCGGGTACCGACCGTTTAGCTATGAAGCTTTTTTGGTCGGATCCGGAATAGCTTACTGAGGCCCAAAAGAACCTGTACGCAAGCTCAGTGAAAAACACATGTTTCTTCTTGGCCAACACCTTAGACACTGGCAAAAAACTGAGGTGCTCCCGGATGGGAGGGGCTTATATAGGGGAGGGTACTTCCGGTTTTGGAAGTTGCCAGTGCCAGCACCTGACGGTATCTATATAACCCATTAGTAATGACTATGTCGCTCTGTGTCCCGTGATGTACGAGAAAGAAAGAACTAGAATATAATATTAATTCTAATAATACTAATATTATTAGTAAAATTACTGGAATATCCATGTACATGAAGAGGTCTATATATAAAGAAGTGAAGGAGACAGTCATCTCTTTTATATTATCTATGTTATATAAATGTATTAAAAGTGCCTTACATAAAAAATCAAACCTTTCACAGCTCACAATGAGGTGACATAATGTCATAAATATTTCTCTACATAAAGGATTGTCAATGTCAAACGCTGGATCGGTGCTCCATACGTGAATAGAGTGCCATACATTGTGTCATAATGGGCTCGGCTGAGCAAAGATACGCCGTCCTTCATATGACTATTAGCGATGAGCTTAGGTCAGGCATAGAACATTAGCTGTAAAACATATAGAAGCCATTGAACACGCTCAGGAGCTTTATTTATTATCCTGTCACTGCCAAAAACTGAGCGCATTCCTTTGGTTTCAATAAGCTTGGCGTTCTTGGAATACCGCACTCCGAACTTGTGACCAGTGGCGGTGCGTCCATAGTGGGCGCAGGAGCGCCGCCCCCTCTTTCCCCTGCACCGTCAACAATACATACATTCATGCATTGCGTGAATGTATGTATTGTCGCCGGTGTCGCTGCCGCCCACTATTCAGATGGCCGGCCCCCTGGCGAGCGCCGGCCAACTGAATCTAGTGTTATATGTGAGGTAGTGTTTCGCGCTACTCAAGAGTAATAAAATGGTGACTGGAGTAACTATCAATGGCTGCAAAATAAATCTGTGTTCACTTAACACATAAACAGTAATATAAAGAAAAAGGGGGTGATTTTGCGCTAAAGAAAAAAGGTTATTACACAAAAAACCCTTCTATGTCTCATAAAACTAGTAGTATAAAGATATATAATGGCAAAAATACCTAGTGATAAATGTGCATATATAATAAATACTATAGTGCAATCACCAGAATAAAGTGCAAGTGCATATATAAACACAATAGTGCAGAAAGTTCAATATTGCAATGGTTGCTGTTCAGGAAAGTTCAAATGGGTATTTAATCAATGGTTAATTCCAAGATTCTAGATGTTCCAAAATTGTAGATGTCTTCAAATGTTTCAAATGATAAACAAATTGAAGTATTGAACCTGCGGTGAATCCTACACCTGTCTCCCAATGTTCTCACCTCAACAGCTAGGATCACTGGCATATAGTGTCACTGTTATGGACTATGTTCTTATGTTTCCTCTATTTCTCCTATTTCTTCTCCACTCTTAAATCATATTTGGATAGTATCCTCTACCAATCACGCTCTCTATGAAAGAGACAAGCGGGTGGGAGGGAAAGGGAGGGGGGGGGGGAGAGGGAGACCAAGCTCCAATCGGTGCAGCCAGGAGAGGGACAGGGAATGAAGCCTCCAATAGTGTAGTGTTTCAATACGCAAAATAGGCTTTATTAGATTAAAAATGGACTCTTACATCAATTAAAAAATAAACAGCATATAGGAGATAATCGGCGTGTAGCCGCTATCTTACTGTTATCCTGCTGTCTTACGATCCGTCCGTATGATGCCGCTATCCTCCCTACGGTGTTACGTCACGCACCTCGTGACTTCTTCAGGGGAGCCTGATTGGTTGTTAGGGCATCACTCAAATAGTGTATTAGACCGGAAGTCTTGCGGTCGCCATTTTCTTGAATACCACAATAAACTATATGGGCGCCGCCATTTTCCCTATGTCTGGCTAGCTGTAAACATCCATATCGAATAAAAACATAGCAAAACGAAGGCCAACTGAATCTAGCGCACCCACCTATCCCCCTTCGGCATTTCAACTCGGCTCCTCGCAGGGGGAGACAGGCACACCACGCTAACAGCCCGTACCCTCTTGTGCAAAAGGTTGAGCGGTGTTATTGTTGGGTCTTGTCTGCAGCCAGGGCCAAAATCCTCCTGAGAATGATTCTTGCCTCTACTGTAAGTAGAGGTAGGTCCTTAACTTCCACAGTAACATGAATGTCCACACCAGCTGAAGCTCCAACTTAAGATTTATTCTCTCTTTACAATACACAGTCTCTCGGATAGGAAAAAGAGGTTGGAGCAAAAGAAACAGAACAGCTCAAGGTGTGGAGGAGGTACAGGCACAAACGTAGCTCTTTACTGTACTACTCAGATTCTCAAGCAGTATACTAGGTGCACAGTCTCTGCCACAGACCGTGAGTTTGGTCTCTGCCACAGACCCGATGAATAAGGCCACTGCCACTGACCTGTTGGATATGAACTTCCTTCTTAGAACATGGCCCCTATCAAGGAGAAGATGTCCCCCTAGAGAGTCAACAGACCCTTCCTTCACCGTGACTCCCGCATCGGTCCTTCGGAATGATCCTCCCTTCTCTGAGAGTGCGGGTCCCCTCACAAGGCGGCACTAGGGTGACCACATTACCAAACTACCATTCAGGGACACCCTCCCTTCCCAAAAATCAGCTTGTGCTGTAACGAATCACAGCACAGTGATTAGATACAAGAGGTGGGATTTATTATTTCTCCAATCACAAGCAGGGGGCAGGGATTGTGCTCCTCCAGGCTTTCCAGGCCAGGACAAGTACGGTCAGTGAGTAAAGCGGTGATGTGGCGGCCCTTTTTGGGGGCATCAGATTGGCCCGAGGGGTAACTGTGTCAGTTTCATTCCGGGACTCTGTATTGTCCTGGAATGAACGTGCCCAGGACAGACCTGCAAAATGCGGGACTGTCCCGGGCAATCCGGGACACGTAGTCACCCTAGGCGGCACCCTGGACTCCTCAATCCTTAGCGGACCCCAGCCGAAGGTGCTGGGCCCCGGGCCTTCTCCGTAACCCCTGGGTCTTCATACCCAGGCGATCAGGACAGCGGGGTAGTACCTCATCCCAGGCTAAAGGTGCCCGAGACGGAACAGGAACACAGCCTCCGGGCCTAGGGCATCCAGAGATTAACCGCACTCACTCCCAGGCTGAAGGTGTTTGGGGGTGGACCCCGATCAGGAGATGTCTGCCCCTTTTATATCCTCTCCCGGCATGCACAGCAGGTTCCCCGCCCCACTATACGGCTGCCGAGAGGGGACACAAAAGGCACAGCACTATGCTCGTGGTTCAACCCCGGCCCAGAATGGCAGCGCCACCCGCAGGCCACAGGGAACTCATCACCAGCATTATCCCCTGAGGACAAAAATAGTCCATAGCCACTAACAATCAAGGTGTCTGAGCCTAATTACCACTCAGGGGCTTCCCTTAAATTGACCACCCCGCTACATGAATAACAGCAGTTGGTTGGTTTTTTGGTTGGTTGGTTTTTGGATAGGCTTCCCAATTACAGCCTGTGGGCTGTAATCGGCTTCCAAATAGTTAACCAGGGGACGCACGGGCTGTGCGTTCCTTGGTTAACACTGACACGTGTCTCAGCCAATCAGGTTCACCGGGTCTGGTTACCGGTAACCTGATTGGCTGAAGCGACATCGAGGACGGGAGAAGACATGAGGGAGCGTTGAGGAGGATGGTGCTGACCCGGGGAAAGTAAGTGCCGGGCTGGGGGGAAACTGGCTGCATTTGGGGACAAAATGGCTGTATTTGGGGGAAACTGGCTGCATTTGGGGACAAACTGGCTGTATTTGGGGGGAAACTGGCTGCATTTGGGGACAAACTGGAGGCATTTGGGGGGGGGGGAACTGGTGGCGTTTGGGCACAGTGGCTGCGTTTAATGGGCACAGTGGTGGCAATTGATGGGTTTTTTTTGCAGTTTGTTTGCGCCCCCCCAAAAATTTCGAGCACCAGCCGCCACTGCTTGTGACTATGACAGACAAGCATTACAATGCCGGAGCATCTTCAATAAATACAAGTATTACATTGTTCACTCTGTGTTGCATCCCGCAGCCTCTTTCAGCCGCTTCCTGTCCACATTCCCTCCAGCAGTGACCGCACATCATTGCTCTGGACTAGGGATGGGCCCGGTGCTCGATTCGAACCCATGTTCGAATCGAGCATCGGGCGTTCGCTCGCTCGTCGAGCCCAGAACTATTTGGGCCGTTCGCATCACATTCGTGTGATGCGAGCGGCCCCGCAATGCATTGCGGCCGGCGCGGCCGGCGCAGTGCATTGCTGGCTGATGATTGGCCAAGCATGCACTGTGACCCCGCATGCTTGGCCAATCACAGCGCCCGAAACTCGGAGAGCAATAATTGGCTACAGGCAGGACGCCTGTAGCCAATTACAGCTCAGGGGCTTTAGTACACGCCCCACCATTTAAAAGGCCGCCACGCCATCGGCCCCGGTCACATGAGTTCCGGCTTTAGGAGAGATTAGTCTGCTGATTCTGTCTTTGCTTGATACTGAAAGATTTGCTCTTCTTTGCTAAACCATTGGCTATTTCTTTGCTAAACCATTGCTACCTAAGTCATTGATCGTTCATTGCTGCTGATTGCACAGTTAGTGTGTTATTAGCTGCTGCTGGGGATTAGTCTGGTGCGTGCTTACTGTTAGTACAGTATTGCAGTAGTACCAACCGCAGTGCTGTTAGCACAGCATTGCACCCCAACAGCACCCATAGGACTTCTAGTGTGTTAGTGGCAGCAAACAGAGCTCCTATATTTTCTTCTCAGCAGCACCCATAGGACTTCTAGTGTGTTAGTGGCATCACACAGAGCTCCTATATTTTCTTCTCAGCAGCACCCATAGGACTTCTAGTGTGTTAGTGGCAGCAAACAGAGCTCCTATATTTTCTTCTCAGCAGCACCCATAGGACTTCTAGTGTGTTAGTGGCATCACACAGAGCCCCTATATTTTCTTCTCAGCAGCACCCATAGGACTTCTAGTGTGTTAGTGGCATCACACAGAGCTCCTATATTTTCTTCTCAGCAGCACCCATAGGACTTCTAGTGTGTTAGTGGCAGCAAACAGAGCTCCTATATTTTCTTCTCAGCAGCACCCATAGGACTTCTAGTGTGTTAGTGGCAGCAAACAGAGCTCCTATATTTTCTTCTCAGCAGCACCCATAGGACTTCTAGTGTGTTAGTGGCAGCAAACAGAGCTCCTATATTTTCTTCTCAGCAGCACCCATAGGACTTCTAGTGTGTTAGTGGCAGCAAACAGAGCTCCTATATTTTCTTCTCAGCAGCACCCATAGGACTTCTAGTGTGTTAGTGGCATCACACAGAGCTCCTATATTTTCTTCTCAGCAGCACCCATAGGACTTCTAGTGTGTTAGTGGCAGCAAACAGAGCTCCTATATTTTCTTCTCAGCAGCACCCATAGGACTTCTAGTGTGTTAGTGGCATCACACAGAGCTCCTATATTTTCTTCTCAGCAGCACCCATAGGACTTCTAGTGTGTTAGTGGCAGCAAACAGAGCTCCTATATTTTCTTCTCAGCAGCACCCATAGGACTTCTAGTGTGTTAGTGGCAGCAAACAGAGCTCCTATATTTTCTTCTCAGCAGCACCCATAGGACTTCTAGTGTGTTAGTGGCATCACACAGAGCTCCTATATTTTCTTCTCAGCAGCACCCATAGGACTTCTAGTGTGTTAGTGACATCACACAGAGCTCCTATATTTTCTTCTCAGCAGCACCCATAGGACTTCTAGTGTGTTAGTGGCAGCAAACAGAGCTCCTATATTTTCTTCTCAGCAGCACCCATAGGACTTCTAATGTGTTAGTGGCAGCAAACAGAGCTCCTATATTTTCTTCTCAGCAGCACCCATAGGACTTCTAGTGTGTTAGTGGCAGCAAACAGAGCTCCTATATTTTCTTCTCAGCAGCACCCATAGGACTTCTAGTGTGTTAGTGGCATCACACAGAGCTCCTATATTTTCTTCTCAGCAGCACCCATAGGACTTCTAATGTGTTAGTGGCATCACACAGAGTTCCTATATTTTCATCTCAGCAGCACCCATAGGATTTCTAGTGTGTTAGTGGCATCACACAGAGCTCCTATATTTTCTTCTCAGCAGCACCCATAGGACTTCTAGTGTGTTAGTGGCAGCAAACAGAGCTCCTATATTTTCTTCTCAGCAGCACCCATAGGACTTCTAGTGTGTTAGTGGCAGCAAACAGAGCTCCTATATTTTCTTCTCAGCAGCACCCATAGGACTTCTAGTGTGTTAGTGGCATCACACAGAGCTCCTATATTTTCTTCTCAGCAGCACCCATAGGACTTCTAGTGTGTTAGTGGCAGCAAACAGAGCTCCTATATTTTCTTCTCAGCAGCACCCATAGGACTTCTAATGTGTTAGTGGCATCACACAGAGTTCCTATATTTTCATCTCAGCAGCACCCATAGGACTTCTAGTGTGTTAGTGGCATCACACAGAGCTCCTATATTTTCTTCTCAGCAGCACCCATAGGACTTCTAGTGTGTTAGTGGCAGCAAACAGAGCTCCTATATTTTCTTCTCAGCAGCACCCATAGGACTTCTAGTGTGTTAGTGGCAGCAAACAGAGCTCCTATATTTTCTTCTCAGCAGCACCCATAGGACTTCTAGTGTGTTAGTGGCATCACACAGAGCTCCTATATTTTCTTCTCAGCAGCACCCATAGGACTTCTAGTGTGTTAGTGGCAGCAAACAGAGCTCCTATATTTTCTTCTCAGCAGCACCCATAGGACTTCTAGTGTGTTAGTGGCATCACACAGAGCTCCTATATTTTCTTCTCAGCAGCACCCATAGGACTTCTAGTGTGTTAGTGGCATCACACAGAGCTCCTATATTTTCTTCTCAGCAGCACCCATAGGACTTCTAGTGTGTTAGTGGCAGCAAACAGAGCTCCTATATTTTCTTCTCAGCAGCACCCATAGGACTTCTAGTGTGTTAGTGGCAGCAAACAGAGCTCCTATATTTTCTTCTCAGCAGCACCCATAGGACTTCTAGTGTGTTAGTGGCAGCAAACAGAGCTCCTATATTTTCTTCTCAGCAGCACCCATAGGACTTCTAATGTGTTAGTGGCATCACACAGAGTTCCTATATTTTCATCTCAGCAGCACCCATAGGACTTCTAGTGTGTTAGTAGCATCACACAGAGCTCCTATATTTTCTTCTCAGCAGCACCCATAGGACTTCTAGTGTGTTAGTGGCAGCAAACAGAGCTCCTATATTTTCTTCTCAGCAGCACCCATAGGACTTCTAGTGTGTTAGTGGCAGCAAACAGAGCTCCTATATTTTCTTGTCAGCAGCACACATAGTACCTATAGTGTGTTAGTGTCAGCACCCATAGGACCTACAGTGTGTTGTGAGCACACATAGGAGTTCTATTTTTTATACTATATACACTACCGACTACAATGGCTGGAAGACCGCCAAGGAGAGGCAGAGCGTGCCGAGGCAAGAACACAGGGCAGGCAGGCTCTGTTTCTAGAGACAACAGTGCTGGCCGTGGACGTGGTCGTGCATCGTCATCAGCACGTGGCCATGGGACACGCTTGTCTTTGTTTTCGGCAGCTGGACATGTGGAGCCGCATCATGCCGAAGGCTTGGTAGAATGGATGACCAAGCCCTCCTCATCCTCCTCATCCTCTCTCACCCAGGCTCAGGGTACTGGCAGAGCAGCTGCCAACACGTACTCAATGGCATCATCAGCCACCCCTTCCCTAGACCCACCATGTCCTCCTGAGGAGTCCCCCGAACTGTTTGAGCACAGTGTTGGGTACATGCTCCAGGAGGATGCCCAACGATTCGAAGGCTCGGATGATGATACCCAGCTTGAGGAAGTCAGTAGTGTGCGCGCAGAGAGAGGGGATGCTGAAGGACAGCAATCTGGCAGTAGTGTTCCACCAGCTGCAGCTTACTGCCAGGTTTGCTCTAGTGGTGAAGAGGGAGGGGATGATGAGGTCACTGACTCCACGTGGGTGCCTGAAGGGAGAGAGGAGGAGGAGGAGGAGGATGCAGCGTCACATGTCCAACGAGGCAGGATGCCCCCTGGAGGCCAGCTAGAGGCCAGCACAGCAACTGTACCACACCGCAGAGCTCCGCCTGTGCAGGGCGCTGCCTCTGCACGTTATCACAAAAGTTCTTTGGTGTGGGCCTTTTTTGAGACGAGTGCATCAGATCGCACCACTGCTATTTGCAATATTTGTCTCAAGCGTATCTCGCGTGGCCAAAACATCAGCCGCTTGGGCACCACAAGCATGAGCAGACATATGTCGACCTGCCATGCAGCTCGTTGGCAAGCACACATAAAAGACCCACACCAAAGAACAAAGCGGACCTCTCCTTGCTCCTCATCAGCTGGGATCTCCATCCCCACTATATCTTCAGTCCTCTCTGAAAGCTGCTCTGAGAGGACTGAAGGTGTAGAATTAGGTGTGTCACAACCAAGTACTTGCAGTACACCGACGTCCGATTGTAGCAGGCAAATTTCCCTGCCCCAGCTGCTGGACCGTCGAAAGAAGTATACTCCCAGCCATCCACATGCCCAGCGGTTGAATGCTAGCTTGGCTAAATTGCTAGCACTTCAACTGCTGCCTTTTCAGTTGATAGACTCGGCCCCCTTCCGTGAGTTTGTTCAATGTGCGGTTCCTTAGTGGCAGGTTCCCAAACGCCACTTTTTCTCACGGAAGGCGATTCCGTCTCTCTACTGGCATGTGGAAGGCAATATCCATGCCTCGCTGGACAGGGCGGTCAGTGGTAAGGTGCATATTACCGCTGACTCATGGTCCAGCAGGCATGGACAGGGACGTTATCTTTCTTTCACGGCCCATTGGGTCACTCTATTGGTAGCTGGGAGGGATGCAGGACAAGGTGCAGTAGTGTTGGAGGTTGTTCCGCCACCACGCCTCCAAAATGCTACTACTGGTTGTGACACACCTCTCTCCTCCACCCCCTCCTCTTCTTCTTCCTCCATGTCCTCTTCGAGTGCTCTGTCCTCGGAACCAGCGGTGCTCCGTAGGCGTACAAGGGGCTACGCGAGTACGCAGGCAAAAAGATGCCATGCCGTGCTTGCGCTGGTGTGTTTGGGGGACAGGAGCCACACTGGGCCAGAGGTTCTGGCAGCTCTGCAGGGGCAGGCCGAGAGGTGGTTGACGCCACGCCAGCTTAAGCCAGGAATGGTCGTTTCTGATAATGGCACCAACCTCCTCTCCGCCCTGCGACAGGGGCAGCTCACCCATGTGCCCTGTATGGCTCACGTCCTCAACCTGGTGGTGCAGCGGTTCTTGGGCAGGTTCCCAGGCTTACAGGATGTCCTGAGGCAGGCCAGGAAAGTCTGTGTGCATTTCCGCCGATCTTATAATGCCAGTGCTCGGCTGACTGAGCTGCAAAAGGAGCTGAACCTGCCCAAGAACCGCCTAATATGTGACATGCCCACCAGGTGGAACTCAACGTTGGCCATGCTGCAGCGACTGCACACGCAGCAGAGGGCCATCAATGAGTACCTTTGCGACTACGGCACCAGGACAGGGTCAGGGGAGCTTGGCTTTTTTTCCCCACGCCAGTGGAGCATGATCAGGGATGCATGCACTGTCCTCTCACCATTTGAGGAGGATGGTGAGCAGTGACAGTGCATGCATCAGTGACACTGTACCTCTTGTCCACCTGTTGGAGCATACGCTGCGTGGGATAATGGACAGGGCACTTGAGGCAGAACAGAGGCAGGAAGAGGAGGACTTCCTTGTCTCTCAAGGCCCCCTTTATCCAGACAATGTTCCTTCTGTCCCACCCATCACACAGGAAGAGGAGGAGGAGGAGGAGGAGGAGGAGGATTGTGTGAGCATGGAGGTGGAGCCTGGCACTCAGCATCAGCAGCAGCAGTCTTTTAGGGATGATGTACAGTCCCAACAAACCAGTGGACTTGTACGTGGCTGGGAGGAGGTGGCTGGCGATCATGTCATCCTCAGTGACCCAGAAGACTCCGGACCGAATGCCTCAGCTAACCTACGCTGCATGGCCTCCCTGATCCTGCAAAGCCTGCGGAAGGATCCTCGTGTTCTTCGGATCAAGGAGAGTGACCATTACTGGCTGGCCACTCTCCTTGATCCACGGTACAAGGGTAAGGTTGCGGACCTTATCTTGCCGTCGCAGAGGGAGCAGAGGATGAGACATCTCAGGGAGGCCTTGCAGAAAGGTCTGTGCAACGCGTTCCCAGAAACTGGGAGGTTACAAACTCCTGGTCCTGGACGACGAGTTGCTGAGGCTTCGGTCAGTAGCAGAAGGAGCGGTGGGGAAGGTGGACGTCTGACCGATGCGTTCAGACAATTTTTTAGTCCGCAGCCCCAAGGTATGATCGGTTCCAGCAACCATCGCCAGCGTCTGATATACATGGTGCAGGAATACCTAGGGGCAAGGTCAGACTTGGACACCTTTCCCACCGAAAATCCTCTGGCTTACTGGGTCCTGAGGATGGATCACTGGCCAGAGCTTGCACAGTATGCAATTGAGCTACTGGCCTGTCCTGCATCCAGCGTTCTTTCCAAACGCACATTCAGTGCTGCTGGAGGATTTGTCACCGATCATAGGGTGCGCCTGTCCACCGACTCGGTTGATCGACTGACCTTCATAAAAATGAATCAGTCTTGGATCACCACCAGCTACCAGACACCTGAAGCGGATATAACGGAATAATTTATAATGTCACATCCCTTCAAGACTGCCTATGCTGATGCTGAGTGACTGTCCTGTTATGTTCACTGACTATCCTCTTCCTCCTCCTCAATGATCCATGCCACCACACCAGTGCCTAAGGCACAATTTTTCAGCCCCTGTATAACAGGGGCGTGTAATTACAATTTTTTAAAAAGATGCTTCGCAACAGGTGTGACTGCTGTGCTCAGAGTACAGTATCTGTGAGGGGTTGCAGTGTTGTGGCACCAGCACCAGTGCCTAAGGCACAATTTTTCAGCCCCTGTTGGGGCGTGTAATTACAATTTTTAGGCAATGCTTTGCAACAGGTCTCATTGCTGTGCTCAGAGTACAGTATCTGTGAGGGGTTGCAGTGTTGTGGCACCAGCACCAGTGCCTAAGGCACAATTTTTCAGCCCCTGTATAACAGGGGCGTGTAATTACAATTTTTTAAAAAGATGCTTCGCAACAGGTGTGACTGCTGTGCTCAGAGTACAGTATCTGTGAGGGGTTGCAGTGTTGTGGCACCAGCACCAGTGCCTAAGGCACAATTTTTCAGCCCCTGTTGGGGCGTGTAATTACAATTTTTAGGCAATGCTTTGCAACAGGTCTCATTGCTGTGCTCAGAGTACAGTATCTGTGAGGGGTTGCAGTGTTGTGGCACCAGCACCAGTGCCTAAGGCACAATTTTTCAGCCCCTGTATAACAGGGGCGTGTAATTACAATTTTTTTAAAAGATGCTTCGCAACAGGTGTGACTGCTGTGCTCAGAGTACAGTATCTGTGAGGGGTTGCAGTGTTGTGGCACCAGCACCAGTGCCTAAGGCACAATTTTTCAGCCCCTGTTGGGGCGTGTAATTACAATTTTTAGGCAATGCTTTGCAACAGGTCTCATTGCTGTGCTCAGAGTACAGTATCTGTGAGGGGTTGCAGTGTTGTGGCACCAGCACCAGTGCCTAAGGCACAATTTTTCAGCCCCTGTATAACAGGGGCGTGTAATTACAATTTTTTAAAAAGATGCTTCGCAACAGGTGTGACTGCTGTGCTCCAAGTACAGTATCTGTGAGGGGTTGCAGTGTTGTGGCACCAGCACCAATGCCTAAGGCACAATTTTTCAGCCCCTGTTTAACAGGGGCGTGTAATTACAAATCTTGATCTAATAGTTCACAGCAGGGCCCATTCCTGCGCCCACCAAGAGTAACTATGAGGGCCTACAGTCTTGTGGCAACACCGTCCACCACCACCACCACCACCAAAGGCCCAATTTTTCTGCCCTGTTCAACAGGTGCATGCAATTACAAATCTTGATCTAATAACTCACAGCAGGGCCCATTCCTGCACCCACCAAGAGTAACTGTGAGGGCTTACAGTCTTGTGGCAACACCGTCCACCACCACCACCACCACCACCAAAGGCCCAATTTTTCTGCCCGGTTCAACAGGTGCATGCAAGTACAAATCTTGATCTATTAACTCACAGCAGGGCCCATTCCTGTGCCCACCAGTCTTGTGGCTACACCAACATCTAATAGGGCAAATTTCTGCAGAGTATATACGGCAGGCCCCTACTTTCAAACATCCAACTTACAAATGACTCCTACTTGCAAACGGCAAGAGAAAACAGGAAGTGAGAGGAAATCTACCCCTAGGAAGGAAAATTCTATCCTGTTAGATTTAATTTGGGAAAAAGGTATCTCCTCTCTACTGATGCTTTATCACCAATCCTTGTTTCAATTAAAACCCCACTTTTCCAAAAACATTTGTCATTGGGACGGAAAGTGAGGTGACATGTTCTGAACAGATGTGCAAAGACAGCAAATGTTACAGGGGTGATAACCCCTCCCTATGTTCTCCAAAAAGCTTAAAAATTGATTTTTTTGGGATGTAGCTACACTTCATAATGTACCTGTTCAGATTCTACTTAAGAACAAACCTACAGTCCATGTCTTGTTTGCACCACCTATATACTGCTGTTCAGAGTATATAGGGTTGTAGGTATAGGGTTTTATTTTGGGTGCGGGGTCCCCCTTAGTATCCATACAAGACCCAAAGGGGCTGGGGTGGGGGGGGGGGGGTGATGGGGTAGCCATGCCATTTTTCTCAAGGATTTTCAGCCATATGGCGGCCAGGACAAGACATGACATTAAAGCCGCAAGTGGTTTTAAATGGCTTCTTTTTTTCCTTTACAAATGTCATTTTGTGCAAGGACAGTTCTAAACACGGGAAACACATGCCACTTCACAGGCATACTTTAGACACCCCCCAGGTACCATATTTAAAGGAAAATTTCACTTTTTTTTTTTTCACTTTATGCATCATTAAAATGACTGCTCCCGAAAAAACTTTAGTTTTTAAAATTTCTTTTTGCATTGATATATGTCCCCTGGGGCAGGACCCGGGTCCCCAAACCTGTTTTATAACATTAACATGCATATTGGCCATTGTAATTAGCAATATTGATTTCGAACGTTCGTGTCCATTATAACGAATAGGGTTCGAAAATTTGCGCGAACTTTCGGTCCGTTCGAAGGTTCTGGTGCGAACCGAACCCGGGGGTGTTCGGCTCATCCCTACTCTGGACCAGGGGCCTCCAAACTTTTCAAACAAAGGGTCAGTTTACTATCCTTCAGACTTTGGGGGGGGTGCGGATTGTGGCCAGTGGGGGTGGAAAACGTCTCAGGCCCAGCATCAGTGAGAATAAACATGGCCTCAGGGTTGGTGGTTAGTAAAAGGAGGAATAGTGCCCCATCATTGGTGTCAGTGGGAATAATAGTGTCCCATCATTGGTGTCAGTGGGGGGAATAGTGTCCCATCATTGGTGTCAGTGGGGGGAATAGTGTCCCATCATTGGTGTCAGTGGGGGGAATAGTGCCCCATCATAGGTGTCAGTGTGAGGAGTAGTGCCCCATCATAGGTGTCAGTGGGAGGAATAGTGCCTCATCATAGGTGTCAGTGGGAGGAATAGTGCCCCGCCCATCATTGGAGCACAGGTGTGTCAGGAAGAAGGTGCCTCTGAAGCTGCTCTGTGAGAAGGGAGTGGTGTTGAAATCTATCCCAGCTCTCCTGGCCCCCTTTCTGGGGAAGCCACGGAGGCCGGCAGGGCCTCTCCTGCTGGAGGCTCCCAGCCATCTCCTGGGCCGTCGGGTGACATGCCATCCTCTGCACAAGCTGATCTCTCTGCCCTTGGTGAGGATGAAGGCTCGGAGGCCATTCGGGAGCGAGTGGTGGCCGGGATTAAGGTCCTGAATAGGGAGAGAGACAAGCTCTACAAGCTGAGAGCGGAGCTGAAGCGCCTGCGAAGGCAACGTGAGGGCTTACACAGCCAGAAACGGGGATCCATGGATCCGGAAATTCAACTGGCCAAGGTCCATGTGGATCATCAGGAGACCATCGTGGCCATAATGGAAGGCAGAGATGGGCCCTTTAAGGAAAAGTTTTGCAACGACAAAAGGTTTGCAAGGGTGACAAAGATGGAGGTGGAAGAGGAGGAGACCCCCAGTTCTGCCCCCCTGCCCCCCCAGGGAGAGGTAAGCAGCCCCATGCCTTCCCAGGACTCAGGAGGCATGCTGAGGGCCATCCAGGTAATGGAGTCTCCTATGCGGGGGGATCAGATGGTGTTTCATGATGAGGACATTACTGATGATGTACAGGATAAAGTAAAGCCTGCTAAGTCCCATGTTGTGGATAAGACTGTTTTTGTACCATCTAGCACCATGACTGATAATGTGCCTAATGACAATCAGGCTGCTAGTCCTGTGTGCAGCAATGTTGTGCCTGCTGAGGCTGCAATGCAGCAAGAGTTGCATTTAAAAAATGTAATTTCTGCAAATGAACTGCAAGTGTCAGAACAGCCCATTAACCTTTCTTTGGCTGAGTCCAAAGCTGTTTGCCCCACTGCTGCTGAGGGCTCTACAGTGCAGCATCAGGAGACAACTGGTATTGCAGCAACTGTGACTATTGCTGATGGGAATGTGTGTGTGGCTGATAAAAATCCTCCCAGTTCAGGTGTGATGAACAATGGTCCCAGTACAAGTGTGATAAACAATGGTCCCAGTACAAGTGTGATGAACAATGGTCCCAGTACAAGTGTGATGGACAATCCTACCAACTCTGTTCATGCAGATAATGTACAGACTAATGTGACTTCAGTGTGGGCCCTTGGCCCTGATAAACCTACATTTGCACAGGTGGCACACTCTGCTCCTGGTAGTCCCGCTCCCAAGCGGGGTTTTCCCCTACAAGCTGCCACTTTGAGCGCCCCAGGATCTGGTCTTGGGTCTCTGGCTTCTGCTGGGGGCCCCAGATGGAACGTAGTTATTCTGAAATGGGAAGGTGGTGCCATCCCTCCAGCACGGCGTGCAGTGGTGGACTTGATTTTGGAGATGGGTTTTGGTGCAAATGACCTGTATGCCTTTATTCATGTAGCTGGGACACGGGATTATATGGTTAGCTTCACCAGGCCAGAGGGTCTTGACCTGTTCTGGGAGCGATATGAGGCTCGGTGCAGGTTAAGACCTGAATGGGAAGGTCTGGTCCCAGTTGCGGTTTCTCAGAGGTCAACAGTAAAAAAAATTACCATTATCCTGACTAATGAGAGTGTTCCTGCTCGGGATCTAGAGGTCTGGTTAAGGAACTATGGGGAGGTTTTGACCAAGCCCAATAAAATCCTCGATGAGCGTAACATCTGGACTGGGGGTTGGTCGGTAACAGTCAGGTTGGCCAGGGATGGGAATGTTGTCCGTCACCTGCCCTCCTCAGCTTTCATAGGGAGGGATAGGATGACTGTTTTCTACCCTGGTCAGCTGAAGCTGTGTCACCGCTGTGGAGAAAAGGGGCATTTGAGCTCCTCCTGTTCAGCCTTGATATGTTCAGTGTGTCGGGGTCAGGGTCATATGGCTAAGGACTGCACCAGGAAGATCAGGTGCAACCTGTGCCTGCGCCTTGGCCACCCCTACAGCAGATGTCCTGAAGCCTGGCACAATATGGAGAAGGAGGTAATAGATGACATGTCAAGGCTGGACAGGATGGAGGGTGAGACCCCTGGTGTACCATCCTCCTCTGCGTTGACCGCCTCCCCTGGTCCTGCTCAGGATCCCTCTCCAGTTCCTGTGGCCACCCCTCCTGTGTCTGTAAGTACTCCTTCTGTATCTGTCTCTGTGTCCCCCCAGCCTACTGTACCCTCTCCTCTTGTGTCAGAACCTTCCAAGTCTGTGCCCCCGAGTAATTTACCCCCAGGAGTCTACCCCTCCTGAGTCTGACTTAAAGGGATCACCCCCCCCCCCACCAGCATGTACTAAAAAGGTCGCTTCTTCCTCTGTAAAGAAGTCATCTGGAAAGACTTTAAAGAAAAAAGTAAGAGATGAGGCCATCTCTGAGGCTGACCTGCAGTACCTGGAGGAGAGAAGGAAGGTTGGGAGGCGGAAGAGGCAGGCGGTGAGGACGGAACGGGGACGGGAAGCTCCGGTGCCTGTCTCCAGCCGTCATAGGTCCCCTAAGTGGGATATTTCTTCATCCGGAGCTTCTTCTGAGAGAAGTTCCGATTCCGAAATGGACTTTGAGGCGGCCTACAGAAAGAGAGAGGCTTCTGGTGATGAGCAGCAGACGGGAGCTAAGAAGCAATCCACCCAATAACCCAAATGGCGGTTCCCCCTCCGTTAAAAGTGGTGACAATTAATGTCGCCAGCATTAAGTCAGTAAGAGCTCGTTCTATAGCCTTCTTTTTGTTCAGCCAATTAGATGCTGAAATTGTATTTTTGCAAGAGACTAGGCTCACCTCCTTGGCAGATATTCATATGGCCAAGAGAGAGTGGAGGTATGGTCCATCTTACTGGTCTCTTGCGGCCGAGCCTTACGGCGGTGTGGCGGTGTTGTTTAAAACCGGCATGGTAACTGTCCGGCGGGTTATTGAGGTGGAGATTGGGAGATGTATGGTCTTAGACGTCCTTGTGGGAGGGCAGGACCTGCGCCTAATCAATGTTTATGGACCGCACACAAAGTGGGACAGGAAATGCCTTTTTACAAGGATCAAGCCATTTTTTTTCCATCCCGGCAAGTGGTCTTTGGAAGTGACTTTAATACAGTAACTAGGCCCAAGGACAGGAAGAACTTCAAGAATAGGCTGGGATATGATAGCGTTTTTTTAAATAGTATGGTTAGGGATGCTGGTCTTGTGGATGTGCACATTAAGCACCTCCCGGATGACACCGGGTTCACCTTTCATCGTGGTAATAGTCAGAGTAGGATAGATAGTTTTTTTTGAAGGAGGCCTCTGCTTTCTCGCCCCCAGTGGTGCAGGCAGTAGAGTTCTCTGATCACTGTATGCTATCTGTGGTACTGAATGCTTCGGATGCCCCTCAGAGGGGCAAGGGCATCTGGAGACTGAATTCGACTCTACTCAAGGAAGAACATGTTAGACAATCCTTTGAGGAATTCTTTCAGGCACAGGTGACCATCCTGGACTTTTGTAGCAGCAAGGCTGAGTGGTGGGAGCTGACCAAAAAGAGGATCGCTGGATTCTTCAGGGGCCTAGCCAATAGAAATCAGTTTAATAAATACATGACCTACTAACGTTTACGGAGGAAGCTGGATATTCTTGTCTCAAGAGGAGGTGATCCTGGGGCAATCTCCGAAGTGAAACTCCTTCTCAGGAAGTGTCAATATGACTGGCATGCCTCTTTTGTTCTGGAGAGCGACTATGGGAAGTACCACTCGCCTGACCCTTACCAGAACTGCAAACAAGGTGTAGCTGTTAAAACGGTCGTTGGCCTTAAGGACAGTACAGGTTCCTTGACAAAGTCCAGGTCAGGGATTCTGGAGGTCGTGAGGTCTTTTTTATGCCGACCTTCTTGGGAGGAAAGAGCTTGACCGTGACAAGATGGAAATCTTTTTGGACTCTACTCCGGGTCTAAATGGTGGAGATGTTCCATTGATGAATTTGACAGAGGAGATCACAGTCGAAGAGGTGATGAGGGCAATTGAACAGCTTGCCATCAAAAAGTCGCCTGGACCGGATGGCTTGACGGCTGAGTTTTACAAAGCCTTTAAGTCTATTCTGGCCCCACATTTGGTAGAGGTTTTTAACAGTTGCCTTGCTGAGGGGGTGCTTTCCCCTTCCATGAGGCACTCGGCTGTGATTCTTCTTTCAAAGGGTAAAGATCCTTCGATGATTGAGAATTGGCGCCCCATCAGCCTTCTTAATGTCGATAGAAAGATACTGGCAAAGATATTTTTCTGGCGCCTATCGTCAGTGGCAGAGTCTTTGCTTTCTCGCCATCAGCACTGTTCGGTCCAGGGTAGGAGCACCTTCACAGCGGTTTTAGCTGTCCGGGAGGCCTTGGAGCGGTGCAGGGCTGCAGGCTGGGGAAAGTATTTGCTGACATTGGATCAGGCAAAGGCTTTTGATCGTGTTAACCATGAGTACCTGTGGTTGCTCCTTAGTAAGGGTGGTTTTGTTGATTGGCTGAAAGTCTTGTATAAGGGGGCAGAAAGCTTCCCTCTTGTTAATGGTTGGGTTGGGCAGTGTAACGGCACCCCAATCTCAAGGGGTATTAACGCCGTTTACGATGTTCCCTCTCCTAGACACACATCCACTCGTTACCGATATCCACAGCTAAACGACCCTTTCCTATAGGAGCCGACCCCTCTGGAAGAAGACGAGACGCACTCTGTCTCTTCTGTAGTAGGAATGCCTTTATTTTTGAGAAACATTGTAACTTTATACACAATTCAGGGCACATGATTTAACATGAACAAGGGCCCAGCTCCACCCACACATCCCAAAACTCAACACCTCATCCTGACGTCTGCTAGGCTTCAAAAGTTCCCAACACAATAGAATATACGATCTCCAATACACATCTTCCCACAAAGGGTTGGCAGCCAGTCTGTCTGGCACTTTACAATACACACAAGGACAGACTTAAATGAACAATAGAAATGCAAAACAACTTAATTCCTCTCAGCAATGATACTTAACCCCCACATACAGTATACATCCAATCTATATACAATGTATATACAGCCTTGAATATGGCTATCACAGACCATATCGGGGGTTTCTTTTATTCACCCTGTGTCCAAAGTGACCCCACTGTCACACATCTCCCCTTTCGGCAGGGGACTAACAGAGGAGGGGACCCCAGACGGGTCTACTCCGAAGTTAGTCCATGGGTCCATTCTTCCAATGCTGGTATCCACCCAGTACCACAAATGAATTGCTCCAAGCAGAGCATTACTTACCCAGCCAACCTCTGCCTCTCTCAGAGAACATACCCGCCGCTGGGGAGAAGACAGGGTGACTGCGATCTCCAATACACATCTTCCCACAAAGGGTTGGCAGCCAGTCTGTCTGGCACTTTACAATACACACAAGGACAGACTTAAATGAACAATAGAAATGCAAAACAACTTAATTCCTCACAGCAATGATACTTAACCCCCACATACAGTATACATCCAATCTATATACAATGTATATACAGCCTTGAATATGGCTATCACAGACCATATCGGGGGTTTCTTTTATTCACCCTGTGTCCAAAGTGACCCCACTGTCACAGGCAGTCCTTTGAGGTTGGCTCCGGGGTGCGCCAGGGTTGTCCCCTGAGTCCCCTGCTCTATGTGTTTGCAATCGACCCCTTCATCAGGAGGCTAGAGAGCGGTATGTTGTGTAGGGTACCAGTGGGGCTCCCGGGTGAGCCGCCATTGAGGGTTGTTGCCTACAGTATGCGGACGATGTGTCGGTGATTGTCACTGGGACGGATGAAGCAGAGGAGGTGGTCTCTCTGACATCACGATATTCTGAAGCATCAGGCTCCAAGATCAATCAGGAAAAGACTGAAGTTTTCTGGATGGGAAAGGAAGGTGAGGGGTTTGATCTCCTGGACACCTTTCCAGTGCCCCAGGAAAGAATTAAGATTCTAGGCATTGAATTTGGACACAGCGATTATGGCCTCAAAAACTGGGAAGGCAGACTGGAAATTGCCAATACTAAGGTGGTCAGCTGAAAGAGATGGAAGTTATCTATGAGGGAAAGGGTTGATCTGATTAAGACTTACCTGATTCCGATCTTCTTGTGTGTCAGCTTTGTCTGCATCTTGCCAGTGTCTCTCTATGCTAGGGTCAGTAGTGTGTTCTTCCAGATGCTGTGGGGGAACAGACTGAACCCCATCAAGAGGAATTTCACCTACCTATCCAGGAGGGAGGGTGGCTTAGGTATGGTCAACCCAGTTCTTTTCTTTTCACTGCTGTTTCTAAAGTTTAACATTGGTAATATGCTTGCAGTGGAACCTCCTGGATGGGTAGGCATATTTAGATCTTGGTTTAGGCCTTTTCTACGACTTTGGGAAGAAGGTGTCCAAGTGAAGAATTGCAGGGGTCATCGTGGTCAGCTACCAGCCTATGTCGCTCCGTGCCTGAAGTTACTGCGGCAGTGGCGATTGTCGGCTGATGATCTCAGATTGGTTCCAAGGAAAGTCCTTATGAGTCGAGTCTTGAGCGAAGTCTTTCATGACCCACTGGCCTTAAGGGATTGCCCAGGCCCAGTTTTGAGGGCGTGGTTAAGACTGATTAATTTGGATAGAGTACCCCCTAAATTTAGGGATCTGGCCTGGTTGTGCTTCCATGGGAAGCTCTATGTTCGGGGCAATTTGAAATTCCGCAGTGGGATGGATCGTAGCTGTCCTCGGGAGGAGTGTGCAGATGAGGAGGAGACTATGGACCATTTTCTGCTTCGTTGCCCTTATAACATAGAGGTGTACAAACAGGTGGGGTGGGCCCTCGGTGTCCCTTTCCTCTCCAGGCTGGGTTATGCTGAGTGGGTGTACGGAGCATTCAATACCGGTGGAGTTTTTTGTTTGGATACACTTTTTTTAGTTAGCCTAGTAGTCCGTTATTTCACCTGGAACGCACGGTGTCAGGTCAGCATTCGGCAAAAACTCCTTCCTGTTGAGGTGGTGGTGTATGACATTTTGCATGAGGTGGGGAAGATTCGGGAGCTTGAGAGAGACAAGCGGGGTCAGGGGGCTTGGTTGAAGGCGTGGAGGGGTTTCAAGCCTCCCTGACTACCAGGAGTCTCTTTCCCGGGTGTGGCTGTCTGTCTCTTATCACCCTAGATTATTATTATTATTTTTGAT